>JAQZBX010057089.1:0-18051 GCA_029593785.1 Cabassous unicinctus
AAATTAGGGAGTTTTCATTAAAAAATGCCTATTCTGATACTGAATCACTGTAATGATTTCAGAAGGAAATATTTCAGCAAGGCTCAGCGCTCCACATCTCCAGATTACTGGAGTAACACTGAGTGAAAATCACCCTGTGAGAGCACTCAGTATAGAAAATTAGAATGTCACTCTCAAAGAAAGGAAGAGAAATGAATTCCATGGTTGAGAAAACACTCTTTAAAAAACCCCACAAGGAACAGATGTTGCCAGAAAAGGGCAAAAGGGTGAAGAATAATAGTCATGTTTTTAAAAATTCTAAGCGAAGAATCCAAAAGAAGGAAACCTGGGTGGCCATGGAGGAAACAGATGCAGGTTTTCATGGACAATTTACAAGAAAGAAACATATTTTCACAAAGTGCTCATGTTAGGAAGAGATGGAAAATTGACAGCACGTGTAAGAGTCTTGTTTTGTTTTTGTTTTTAAGAGGTATTAGTGTCAATATATTAACTCTTTATAATGTTAAGTGTCATCAGCTCTATAAGTTGGGACCTTTCAATGTTTCCTTTATACAGATGAAGATAACTGAGGCTCAGTGACTTAAGCAATGTGTTCAAGGACACACAGAGAACAAATTAGAGAGCCAAGACTTGAAATTGGGTCTGTCTGCTTTCCAGCCTTGCTCTAAACCTTGATCTGAAATCCCCAAAGTTTGGTCAAAACAAACCTTCAGGAACATCTTCTTTTATAATTGGTGGTTCAGCCACTTCGGCCATCTTGTTTTTGAATCCACTCTCCAGGGACTGACTTTACTCCTGACAATAAAGTAAGACTCTATAAAGTGATTTGCAGAACAGCCCACAGTGAACAATTATTGAAGAGGTTGTAGCAGGGTTGCCATCCATAGACTTTGTTGTTTGAAACCAGGGACCAGCTTTTGGGGACACATTTTCTCTAAAATTACAAAATCAAAGTGAAAAATATATAATTTTCATCTTTTAATTTTGATCTCTCACTCAGTTTATTTAGAAAAAAGCAATATTTTATCGTGGAGTAAAAATTAAGTGATAAACAATAAAAATATTGTTTGTTATATCACACATTTAATATTAAGAAAGGTACAAACCAAGTTCTAAAAAGGGGAAGCCTGGAATAAAATCAAGTTGAGAAAAGTCATATCAGCCTGACTTTGCGTAAATATCTTACCTTTTAAGCTGTAGTGTTTCCACCTGTAACATGGTGACAATAGTAATACACATCTCATGGGGCTGTATATAAGGAAGCCGATACTTAGTATGTTCTCAATAAATTTTAGCTATTTTTAATTTATATATATATATTCTTTTCCTAATTACATGTTTCATTAATATTCCTTTTAATTAGAACAGGTTATGAAAGATGTCTAAATCCCAAGTTATTGAAAGAGAAAATGCTGTAAAAGGGCCTTTCGCTATATATCATCCGGTTGATAAAAACAATCTACATCTGAATGACACAAATCTGTGGATGATGAAAAGTACATTTGCATGGTCTAGCCCAGGGTTTCTTAACCAGAGGCAATTCTGTGCCCCACCCCCATGGGGGACATCTGACAATGTCTGGAGATGTTTTTGGTTCTGGCAACTTGGAGGGGGAAGGATGCTACTGGCCTCTAGTGGGTAGAGGCCCGATGCTTCCTTACATCCTACAATGTACTGGGCAGCCCCAACTACAAAGAATTATTCACCCTGAAACATCAGTAGGGCCAAGATTGAAAAACCCTAGGTTAGACAAAGAAGCGTCTCAAAATTAAAGCCTTAATCCTAGATTTAAAAGGACTAATTGATCAGAGTTAGGAAAAAATGTACCACTTAAGTGTTTCAAAATGCAGTAAAACCAAGCATTTGTCATGTTGGAATCCAAACATCAAGATGACTGAGTATTTTTGTTAAAGCGGTAAAATGTTTTAGGGTCAGGTAGACACAGATACCCACTGTTTATCAAGCAGAGACAGGCTTGTAGTTACAGGAAGAGAAATTCAAAACTTCAAAAAATGTTTGAAGTCTGGTGGCAGCAATTAGTTCTGGACCAGGAGGTCTGGACAAGGCCTGAAGAAAGCTACTGAGACCCCAGGATCTAAGCCTCCTGGAGCCTTTCCCACATTTGAGCTTAGCTAGAAAAGTCAACCACTAAGATGTGAAAAAGAAGAGAAAATGTGACATGGTGAGGATCAATAGGTAGGAAAGGGAACACAACCAAGGATGGGAACAGCCCAGTTCCTTCACATAAAGCCTCTAGTGTGCATGTGACTTAAAAGTCCCCAGGTGAGCTTCTGCCAAGCTGTGGACACGTCCCACCTCAAGCCTCCCACACCACCTCCTTTCTTTCCTTCTTTCTTGCACCTGGTGCAATGCCATGGGGACATCTTCACACTCCACACCCTTCTACCTGGATACTTATCTTCCAAGCCCCGTGTTACTTCCTCTAGGAAACCTTCCTTAATGCCTGCTCCTCTCGCCCTCACCCCCAATAAACATATAGACTCTACAGAGAATGATGAACAACAGAGGTCATGAGCACATGGAAGCAACCTGCCTGGGTTCAATGTCAATTCCAACACGTGCACACTGTATGGCTTTGTCAAGTTATTTATCCTTCTCTCTGACATGGGATGAATTTAATAGGACCTAACTCATTGTGCTGTTGAAAGGATCAATTGATTAATCCACTTAAAAGGAATTTAGAAAAATTTTGATTTTTACCCACAATAAATAAATAAATAAATAAATAAATAAATAAATAAAGGAATTTAGAGGTGAGCAGGTGTATCTTATTTGGCTGAGCATTTGCTTCCCATGTATGAGGTCCCAGGTTCGATCCTGGGGACCTCCTTAAAAAAAAAAAGTTAGAAATATGCCTGTCAATAAGCATTTAATAAATGAAAGATACTCTTTCTAAAATGCAACCTCCATGAGTGAAGGGGTATTTGTTTTCATTTCTTTGTCCCCAGCTCTAGCACAATGTTTGCCACATTGTAGGAACTCAATAAGTACTTGCTGAATGAATGAATTAGGTCAGAGGTTCCCATTAAGTATACCCAGAGGCCCTTGACCTTCCCATCATAAATAAACTGTACTTCACGGTGGTTGTTTGTTTAATTCTTTCTTTCTAGACCATAAAGGGAGAGAGTGTTGCCTGCTTTATATGCTTTATATACCAATCTATTATAGTAATAGGATCAAAGACAGCAGGCAACAAAATAATTGCCCAATGGAATGAAGAGATCAATGAATGACTATCTTAAAGAATAAATTCCTGTAAAAATTCTTTTTCACTTTCTTGGAAACTTGGCTCTGCAAAGTTTCACTGGAAATGCCTTTGTTTTTACAAAGGATATGAGGGAAAGCTCCGTCAAACTTTGCCTTCAAAAGTAATATGTGGAAGCAAGAAGGCTCAGCTTCCATCTTCCTTGTATTCTGGGCCAAAAAAGAAGCTGTGTAGGAAGCTGTTGAATATTGTAAGGCCACCCTGGAATGGTATTCTCAGTGTGGTCCATTATGTAATGACACAAAGCTGGCAATTTCTTTCCCCATATAATACCGATTTATCCTTAGTTCTCCTACCTATCCTGGATTTTACTAAATCTCACCCAAGACTTAGAAGCTTTCCTAGCTATAAATCTTATTCTATTACAGTTTCAGTCTTTTGGAACTCTGAGGCCCTACAACAAGAAATTAAGTTGACTCAAGATTCAACAAAATGAGAATTTTAAAATCCTACGTTTTTCCAGTACTGTAAGACAAAGAAAAGTGGAGAGACGCTAGAATTAAAATCAATAATACAAGTTTTCATATTCTTATTAATGATAGACACCAAATTTGGCTCTGAACACATAATACAGTCCCAATGAGTTATGAGTCACATTCTTCATGAGATAAAAACAAACCAATTACTAAGGAAAGTTAACTGTTCTTTATACTAGGTCCAGATAGAAATGTTTCCTCTGGGTCTCCATAACAGATGGGAGTACAGTTCATACAACTTCCATGGAGGGTAACTGGGAAAGATCTTTCCTCCAAATGAACATACCCTTTGACCCAGCAATTCTTCTCATAGCAATTCTTTCTCACAAGTGTGAAATAATGGATGTACAAGGATATTTACTGTAACGCTATTTGTATTAGCAAATGCTTTTAAACAACTGGAATATCCATCATTGGAGGACTGGCTAAATAAAATAAAGACTATCTTGGAAGACTATGCAACTGTTAAGAAGAGGGAGGCAGCTCTGCATCTTTTAACATGGACTGGTCTCCTCCAAGAAAGACTATTAAGTGAAAAAAGCAAAGTGAATACCCAAGAGAAATGAAAACATGCACAAATATTCAGAGCAGCATTATTCATAGTATCCAGAAAGTAGAAACAACCCGCACTGATGAATGGAAAAATAAAATGTGGCCTATTTATACAACGGAATATTATTTGTCAATAAGGAAGAATGAAGTACTGAAACATGCTGCAGCATGGATGAACCTGGAAAGTATTGTGCTAAGAAGCCAGACACAGAGGCCTTTTGTATGAAATGTCCAGAAGAAGGAAATCCATAGAGAAGGAAAGTAGATTAGTGTTTCCCTAGAATTGGGGGGTGGAGTGGGATGGAGGAGAATGGGGAGCAATTGATTATGTTACAGGAGTTTCTTTTGGGG
Source organism: Cabassous unicinctus (assembly GCA_029593785.1). Lineage (NCBI taxonomy): Eukaryota > Metazoa > Chordata > Mammalia > Cingulata > Chlamyphoridae > Cabassous > Cabassous unicinctus. The sequence goes on from JAQZBX010057089.1 coordinate 4,666, forward strand.
GCTACAAAAATGTTATACCTCTCTCTCTCTTGCCTTTTGTGCCCTGCTTTCGCCATCCCCCGCCCCCCCCCCCCCCCCCCCCCCCCCCCCCCCCCCCCCCCACCGCATGGATCAACACGCGAATAAAACCTGGGCATTTATTATCTATAAAGGGGAATTGTAGTCTGTAAATCAGCCGTCTTTATCACTCTCCAGCCCCTTCCTCTCTACCTGAGACCTATGATCTGTTATTTTCTCCCATTTCTCTTCTCACTATTTCTTAATAAATTACTGGCCTAACTAAAAAAATAAAATAAAATAAAAAAAGTTATAAACTTAGATTTTGGTGATGGTTACACACTCTGTGAATATAATAAAAATCACTGAACTTTATGCACTTTACAAAAGTAAATGTTATGGTATGCTATTATAGTTCAATGCTATTTTAAAAAAACGAAACGGAAAAAGTGAAAATGTATTCTTCTATTTGTGTAAAACACAAAGAAATGATACACACACTCACTCCCACATACAGAGGGATATGTATGCAAAGGACACTCCTGGAGAACGCACCTCTGTCTAAAAGGACCTACATTTTCTGGCCCCAGGGTCCCTGGCTCTGACCACAACTCTGCTCTCACTCTGCTTAAGCCACATTGGTCTCTTTGCCTTCCCCAAACACAGGCATGCAACCGCTGCAGGGTCTTCATACTGACTCTTCCCTCCACCTGGACTGCTTTTCCTCCAGCACTGCTCTTAGCCCAGATGTCCACATGAATTAGACCCTTGCCTCTTTTAAACACCTCCTTCAGATGTTCAAATATCTCTGAGAAACACAGTTTATAATAATCTTATAAATCTCACGGGGCCTCACTGTGACTGCAGGTTGTACAAATTACTTACTACCATGTTGTAACAACTACCACCCAGAAGCCCTCCTTGGAGAAGAACAAGTCAGAAAAACTGTCCCTGGATGCATGTACTCTTTGGGTGCACCCAGAATTTCTCCTGGTGTCATTTTAGCCACCAGATACCACTTATTTAAATGATTCATTGAAAAGTTTCCTCCAGCTATGGCTGGACATGCAGTTTGCATCTCAAGTCACTCAAGTTTCCCAGAGCTATTTCCATGGAGGTGCTCCATTGGTCAAGTTGTTTTGGAAAACACTGCATACTTTGTCTTCCTCTAACAGAGTAAAACACACTTACTGAAATGAGTACCTATAAGGATTTTTGGGAGTGGTGGTTATAAGTTAAGTCAGCTAATACTACTAGCTGGTAGCACCTGGAGACAGAGGGCAAGACAACCTAGGTTAAAATCAACAGATGAATGGATAAACAAAATGTGGTACATACAGACAATGTAATATTATTCGGCCGTGTGAAGGAATGGAGTTCTGATGCATGCTACAACATGGGTGAACCTTGAAAACACTACATTAAGTCAACCAAGCCAGGCACACAAGGACAAATACTGTATGATTCCATTTATATGGCATATCTAGAAAAAACAAATTCATGGAGACAGAAAGCAGGTGAGAGGTTACCAAAGCCTTGGGGGTGGAGATGAGATGGGAGGGAAGGGAGCAAGGGAGAGTTATTGCTCAATGAGTAGACTTTCTGTTCTGGGTGATGAAAAAGTTTTGGTAATAGATGGTGTTGATTGTAGTGCAACCCTGGCAATGTAATTAATGCCACTAAATTATATGCTTAAAAATAGTTAAAATGATAAATTTTATGTTACCCCAATAAAACAATAAGTATCACTTTCTAGTCTTGTGGGTGTTAAATTCAAAACACTTCGAATGCTTGACATGTGGTGGGCCAGCAATAACAATGTCATTTTCTCGCATTTATTGAGCAGTTACTAATGCAGTCACCTGCCTGCACTATCCTCTTTAATTCTTAAAACAATTTCCTGATGTAAACAGGAACTGCTATTATTGCCATTTTAGCGGTGAAAATTGAGGTTGTGAATATTAAAGCTAGAAGTAAAGGGCCATCCTGATTCAAGAACCCATGTTCTTGTCCACTCTGCCACCTCAATAAAGCACTCAATATATTTCAGTCTTCTCATTATAATTATGTCCACCTTCTACCTGTCTTTAGGCAATCTTTCACACCCAAAGGCCTTCTGCATTTAGCCATTAGGAGACTAAGTGGTAAGTAAGAACTACTACTCGCCACTAGAATTGTAATTCCACAAACAGTTTTAATAGAGATGAGAAGCCCGTGACATCCAAACTGTGTGAGCACCTGTTTTCCGGCCCATGACGCTCTTCCTGACACTGATAGAACTGCTCAGGGCCCACTGCTGGGTCATGAGAGAGGGTATTTTCAACAGAAAGATCAAGTCCAAAAACAAGAGAACTATCATTTCTATTATGTCGCTACTCATGGATTGATGGGTTACCAAGTCTCCCTTATATTTTTATTACTTTTTCTTTAAAATATGAATTTCTTAATTTGTTTTTACTGTTAAAGTGAAAAACGCTCATTTAAAATTATCAACAATACAGAAATGAAGGAAGAAAACGGAAGGCTTCCTGCTCCTCATCTCCATTCCTTGTGCCCAGAGAATGCCTCTGGCAGCAGTGGCTGTAAGTTGCCTCTCAATGGCCATTCTCTTCTTACTGGTTAGTAACAAAACCCTGGGCAATGTGCCAGCTGAGAGACTATATTTTTTGAAGCATCCTAGCAGCTAGGGAAAGCCAGATGGCTAAGTACCGGACAAGGAGGTATGAAGAGAAATTTTGTGTGGACCTTCCAGGAAGGCTTCTTAAAACGCAAGGGTACCAAAGTGTTTTGCCTCTTCTTCTTCTTTTGGCCTGTAAGAGATATGATGTGAGGATCTCTAGCAGCCATCATGTACAATGAGGCAAGCTTTAAATGGGAAGCCATGTGGTAGAATAGTGGAGCAAAAACAAAGAAGAAACCTGTTTTTCTGATGACCATGGAACTACAATACTTTGACTTCTTTTCCATGAAAGAAAAATAAACTTCTACCTTAACAAGCCACTATTATTATGATTTGAGGGTTATATGCAGCCAAACCTAAATGGAATAGTAACATCATTCTACCTTTCCATTTATATATAAACATACGTGTGTGTACTTAAAAAAAAGGATCATACCAAGCATTTATGTTCTGTAAATTTCCCCTTTTCTTTTTCACATAATCAAAGGCAGGCACGTTTCGACTTCAATATGCATAGCCCTAACTCTTTAATTTTAATGGATATAGCATTCCATTGAAGGAACATACCATTGTTTATATATCTTAAAACCTATTGATAGACAAAAATTGTTCCCCATATCCATTTGCCATTTTATTAAATTGTTTTTTTGTTTTTTGCTTTTTATAAATGCACTCTCTTTCTCAAAAACTCCATTTCTACTTAGTTTAGCCTTCCCATGGCATTGCGTTTCACTTTAGCTTTAGTGAAACAACTTTGCTGACTAGTTTCTGGTTTTCGAAGGAAGAACCCTTGGGCATTAGCATCCCCCATAGTGGGTACTGGGGTATATATTATGTAATAGCAGGCCAATCTGAGAGGTCCACTCTTGGATTTGAATTCAGCCATGGGTGCCATGACAACAAATGGTTCTGTGAAAGGAAGGGAGCTGAGGGCTGTTTCTTGAAAACAACCAGGGAATTGCAAGTGTGAAGAAGCTTCATGGAATTCTAAGCACAGGCATATATACTTAAAATGTACTTCCTTTGTCTGCAAAGAAAAATAAAATTAAAAATACTTTTAAAGGAGCCATTATCAGAGAGAAGGCAAATTCTGAACCACAGATTCTAATGTGAGCTATTGGAATAAGAATTTCAATCGAATAGGTAAAGCAGACCTCATATATTATTCAAATACTAAATCCCCATTTTCAGACAAGTTGCTCAAGCTTTCAATTTTAGAGAGAAATATTAACAAAAGAAATTCTCTAGATTGCCCTTTCTACTGAAAGTACAATTATTTCAGCATCCTTATCAGACCTATACAGATACTTCAACTATTTTAAACAATTTTCCAGTAAAATAAAATAAAAAACAAGCTCTACCTTAATAAACATTGTCTATGATAAATAAAGTATCATTATTTCATAGACATCTCTTATTTGTCGTAAAGGATTTATCTTAAAGCATCTCTATTTTTTAATAAGAGAATGCACTCGCCTTTCATACTGGTGTTCAGAAAGGGGGGAAAAAGGCTGCTTTCTGATAACAGACACTCCTCCTGCTTTCTGTTTGGGAGTTCAGGCATGGCCAGGTGTAGGAAGAGATATCTATTATTGGAAGATGGAGTTGCTCCAGGAATTTCAGAAAACCAATTTAATTTAATTACATGGCTCTAGGAGACACCCAGCAATGGGACATGTTTTTTGTGTTTTCAAGTTTTTTTAACCAAGTATACTGGGTTTCTGCCAAGTACTCACTTGGGTTCTTAATCAATCCACGGGTCCGCCACTAGAGAGTTCTACCCTTAAAGAGATATTCATTATCCCTAATGTTCTTAACACCCCAGCTGTCAGCCACTTGCTTTCCTTTCACTTTCCAGTGGCCCCACCGACAGCCTGGCTCTGGATCAAAGGGAACAAATTCATTTCTTCCTGAATATTCAAGAGTTCGAACCCCAGGAATCCTGGCGCCACACTGTCTCTTTCCCAGCTCAGGGCTGGACCTTCAGAGGCAGAGAAAACACACCCTCTCAGACTGAAAGTTTTCTTCAAACAGCCTGTCTTTATGCAACATTATCAATAGAGGAAGCTGTCAGGTCGACACTTCTGAAATCTGACCTCATCAAATCTAAAAGAAAGAAAAGCAGGAAATGGTTAAAATTTTCTTGAAGCTTAACTGGAAGAAGCAGCCAAATTTAAAGAGTAAAACAGAGTGAGGGAAAGCGGTTATAGCGGAAAGGAAACAATGCAGCTCGGAGCTGGGAACTGGCAGGAAAAAAATCGCACACTAGTGCGCATACATTTAAAACAAAAAGGTGATTCGGATCTTCATGTTTGCCCGAAATATGCAAGCAAATCTTCAAAACAAGTTGAATCAGCAAATGGGAAATGTCAGAAAACCCAAATACAACTAACAAACCCCCTCCACAATTTCAGTAAAAGTGTAAGGATGGTCTAAATTACTTGAGAAATAGAAAGAAATAAAGATTAATCTTTAAATTGCATAAACAGGCAGTAAAATTTTTAAGTGGTTTACTTTCAAATGGATAATAATGGCGAATATTTAGTAAGAGCCTCCTATGTGGCAGGTGCTGGACTTCAGCATAAATGTAGTTTATTTGATGCTCCGAACGAGGCAGCAGTGTCTCCATTTTAGAGATGAAACTTTCAAGAGGTTAAGTAGCAGGCACTGGCCTCGTGACACAAGACTTAGATTTTTTTCATGTTCATTCTCACCTGTAGCCAAAAGTATCCCACAATTATTAACAGCCCTGAAGAAATAAATAAGTCCTAACAAAGGTACAATTTGTTACCTGCTCTTTGGGGCACTTCGATGAATGCCTCCTCTGGCAGTACTTATTCCTTGGGTAGATAAGGTCAAAGAATACACATATGAAAATGAAATAAGCATTGCAATGATTAAGTACCAAAGAGAATTCATTTCCACCCATTTGGTGAAATTCCATTTGTCTCTATCCTGTAGCCACCCAAATGACTAATTATAGAGCTTTCCAACCAACTGAGACAGCAAGACTGCACCTTCGCCTGCCTGAGTTCAATAGTTCGCTAGTCCGTCTCCCACCCTTGGGGAAAATTATTCCTTTCAGGGACAAGACATTCATAATTAGACTTCCTATAAATAACCTGGGTGTGCAGAGCAGGGCTACTTGGAATGGCTCCCACAGGACAGTAGCCATAATTCACTTGGGAACATCCTCAAACAATTTTCTCTTCCAAAGAGCTGTCCTTCTGGCCGGAAAAAAAAAAAAATTGCTACCAAGCACCACACTTAAAAGCTGTAAAGAGGTACAAAAACTCAATCTTTTCCATTCTCTTTCTAAGGTCTGATTTTAGTCAAGGACCATGAAGGAAGGACTGCCTAAGATCAGCTTCAGCTACAAGCTCAAGAGCACACTAATAATCTTAGTAAAAAGTAGTTGTTAGAAAGGAGCAGATGTAGCTCAGTGGCTGAGTGCCTTCCTCCCACATATGAGGTCCTAGGTTCAATCCCCAGTATCTCCTAAAAACAAAAATAAAAAATTAGTTGTTAGAGAAAACAGGCAAGATGGCGGCAGAGTAAGGAACTCCAAAAGTCAGCCTCATCCTACAAGGGAGTTAGGAATCAGCCAGTTCTAACGAAATCATCATTTTGGGGTCCCAGGAAACCAGAATAACATGTTGCAACATCCTTGGAAGAACAGAAGGAGGAGATTGGCCATCTGCTGAGAAGATTTGAGGAGAGCACTCCATGCCATGGAGGCCAGTGCCCATTCCATGCTGCCAGTGCAAGCCGCCGGGAGCTATTCCCTGGCTGGAGTTAGAAGCTCCATTTCCCAAAAATGGGGGAGGAAGAGATAGTCGGGCACTGATTTCAGCTGATTAGTAAATTCAGCTGGCTAAAGTCTAATCCTAAGAACAGCTAAAGGTTGAACCTGTCCAAGTCAGAGAGACATTGACAGCCTCCATTTCAACTCCGTCCCCAGCATGAGGGGAAGCGGGGCTGATTGAAAATCACAGTGATGGTGTGACCAGCTTCTTTCCACCCAGGTCATATTGAGGCTCTAGCCCAGGCTCCAGCCCCACCTCCAGCAGGGAGGAAGCTGGGGGATCTGAATCAGCCTCTGCAGGCAACTGCAGGCACTTTGGCCCGCACAGACTAGACTGGTGGGCAAACCTGTCTATACATCTCTACCCCCAATGGGATTGGATGGGGGTGGTGTTTCCTCAACCTCTCTGGACAACTGCAGGTGCTTTTGGCCTGCAGAGACTAAAGTGTTGGGCACGCCTGTGGATCCATCCCTGACCCTGACAAGGCAGAAGGGAAAGTGCTCCCTCAGCCTCCCGGGCACATACAGTCATTTTCATCCTGCATGCACTAGGCTGCTGGACACATCTCTGACTCCATCCCCACCCCTGACAGGGCAGGAGGAGGGACACTGTGCCATCAGCCTCTCGGGGCATCTGCAGTCACTTACAGCCTGTGTGGACTAGAAGGGTGGGCAAACCTGCAGATCCATCTCCACCCCCAATAGGATAGGAGGAGGGATAGTGCTCCCTCAGCCTTTCAGGGCAACTGCAGCTGCTTTTGGCCCACATAAAGTATATTATTAGACACATCTGAGGCTCCATCCCTGCCCCTGACAGAGCAGGAGGAGGGAAAGCTCTCCCTCACCCTCTCCAGGCAACTGCAGCTGCTTTTGGCCTGCATGGACTACTTTGCTGGGCATACCAGAGGCTCCATTCCTGACCCACTCAGGGAAGTAGGGGGGGGCAGTGCTTCATCAATCTACCCGGGCAACTGTAGTCAGTTTTGACTCGCACAGCTCCATCCCCAAACCAGGCAAGGGAGGAAGGGGCGTGGAGCTTCATAAGTCTCTCTGGGCAACTAAAGACAGTGTTGTCCTGTATGGCTTGTATTACTGGACATGGCTGCAGCTCCATCCCTATCCCTGCCAGGGGAGAAAGGTGGAAAAGCTTCATCATTTCTGGAGCAACGTTGGCAGCTTCAGCCTCCACAGCTTACAGTACCAACCACATCCTTGGCTTCTTCTTTTCCAATTTGGACACCTTTCATTTCTTTTTCTTGACTGATTGTCAAGTTTGAGATAGGGAACAAGACAAGGAAGCCCACTGTCATCACTATTGTTCAATATAGTGCTAAAGGTTCTAGCTATAGCAATCAGTCAAGAAAAAGAAATAAAAGGTGTCCAAACTGGGAAAAAAGAAGTTAAACTTAAGCTATTCGCAGATGATATGATCCTATACCTAGAAAATCCTGCAAAATCTACAACAAAGATACTAGAGCTAATAAACAAATTCAGCAGAGTGACAGGATACAAGATTAATACACAAAAATCAGTAGTGTTTCTATACACTAGTAATGACCAATCTGAGGAGGAAGTCAGGGAAAAAAAATTCCATTCACAATAGCGACAGAAAGAATCAATATTTAGGAATAAACTTATCCAAGGATGTACAGCACTTATATTCAGAAAACTACAATGCATTACTAAAAGAAATCAAATAAATAAATGGAAAAATATTCTGTGTTCATAGATGAGAAGACTAAATATCATTAAGATGTCAATTCTACCCAAATTGATATGCAAATTCAATGCAATCCCAATAAAAATTCCAACAGCCTTTTTTTTTAAACCACCCAAGATGGCTCCCTTGTCCCTGCCTGCCTGTTGTTTTTGCTCATTGTTTGTGCTCATTGTCTGCTAGTTGTCTGCTCATTGTTTTTGCTTGTTGTGTACTTGGCTTTTTGCTCCTTGTCTGCTTGTTGTCTGTTTGTTTGTTTGTTTTCTTTAGGAAGCACCAGGAACTGAACCCAGGACCTCCCATGTGGGAGGCAGGCACCCAACTGCTTGAGCCACATCCACTCCCTGCTTGTTTTTTGTTTTTGCTCATTGTCTGCTCATTGTCTCCTCATTGTTTTTATTTTGCTCATTGTCTGCTCATTGTTTTTTCTCACTGTCTGCTCTTTGTTTTTGCTCATTGGCTGCTCTTTGTTTTTGCTCGACGTCTGCTCTTTGTCTGCTCGTTGTTTGCCTTCTTTAGGAGGTACCAAAACCGAACCCAGGACCTCCCATGTGGGAGGCAGGCACTCAACTGATTGAGCCACATCCACTCCCCCAACAGCCTTTTTTAAAGCCCACTCAATGGGAGAAAATATTTTGAAACCAGATACCTGATAAGGGTTTGATTTCCATGCTATATAAAGAGCTCATACATCTCAATAATAAAAGTGTAAGCAATCCAATTAAAAGATGGGTAAAAGACATTTCTCTCAAGAAGAAATACAAATGGCAAAAAAGCACGTGAAAAAAATGTTCAACATCACTAGCTACTAGGGAAATACAAATCAAAACTACAATGAGATATCATCTTACACCTCATAGAATAGCCATTATAAAAAAATAAAAAATAAAAAAACAGAAAACAACAAGTGATGGAGAGGATGGGGAAAAATAGGAACACTCCTTCACTGTTGGTGGGCATGAAGAATGGTGCAGCATCTATGGAAGACAGTTTGGCAGATTCTCAGGAAGCTAAATATAGAATTGCCATTTGATCTGGCAATCCCTCTACAGGAATACATCCAGAAGAACTGAAAACAGTGACGCAAACAGGTATCTCCACATGAGTGTTTGTAGCAGGGTTATTCACAATTGCCAAAAGATAGAAACAACCCCAGTATCCATGAACCAATGACTGGATAAACAAAAATGTGGTATATACATACAATGGAATATGATGCTGCTTTAAGAGAAATGAAATTAGTATGCATATGATAACATGGATGAACCTTGAGGACATTATGGTAAGTGAAATAAGCCAGACACAAAAGGACAGATATTTTATGGTCTTACTTAAACGAACTAAATACTAAGAATAAACACATGGAGTTAAAACCTAGACTATATGTTACTAGGAGATAGGATGAAGACTTAGAAGGGGTACTGATGCATAATGTATGTAGAATTTTCAATTAGCATGACTCTAAAAGTGTGGAAGTAGAGTTGATGGGAACACATTATGGTGAGCATAACATGGCTGGTTTATAAATGGGATTGTGGTTGAAAAGGTGTAGTCTAGTGATGTAAATGTCAATTGAAAGAAAGCTAGAGAATAATCTAGGGACTGAATAACATAGTGAACCCAGAGGTGGCTGAGAACTGTGGTTAATAATACAAATACAGGAATGTTCTTTTATGAACTAGAACAAATGTATGTCACTATTACAAGGTAGTAAGAACATAGTGATGCATGGGAAAAATACAATTAATGTAACTTATGGACTGTAGTTAACAGCAATATTGTAATATCCTTGCATCAATGTCAAAGAAGATACTATATAATGCTAAGGGTCAATAATAGGGGGTATGTGGGAGTTTTTCTTTTGGATCAAGGAAACTATTCAAAGGTTTACTGGAGCAATGACTGCAGAACTCTGTGATAAAAGTGAGCCACTGAGTGTACACTTTGGATAGACAGTATAAGGCATGGGAGTGTATAACACAGTGAACTATGTGGTGGAAGATAGACTGTTGTTAACAGTACAAATATGAGCATGATCTCTCATGAACTGTAACAAATGTACAATACTAATACATAGTGTTATAATAGGGTGTGTATGGAAAAACATACCAAGTGTACGCTATGGACCATAGTTACTGGTAACAGTCTGATCATGGTCTTTCATAATCTGTAACAAATGTTCCACCACAATGTCAGGTGTTGGTGGAGGGGTGATGTATGAGAATTCTGCACATTATGCATGATTGTTTTGTAAGCTCACAAATTCTCTAATAAAAAATTTTTAAGTTGTTAACAAAGACAAAATAAGATAGCAGAGGAAGAATTTCAAAATTTCAAGAAATTATGTGAGTTGTAAAATTGTTTTCTTTTAAATCAGAAGGAGCTGACTTTGAAATCCAGCCCTCCTTTTGCTGTGTGAATCTGGACAAATTCCCTACTGTCTCTGGGTACCTGAATAATGACTAAAATACCACCATGTCCTTTATGGCTACTCCACAGTGTAGTTAAAGGAGAGAGGTCAGGTCAAGTGCTCATCCAATGGGCATACAGTGGGCTCTGTTGATATGGAAGTCATGGTAATAGATGTTCCTAAAATCAGATCGCTCAAGGGGAGGATGTGGTCACAAAAGCAGAGTTTGTGGTTTCTGGGAGTTGTAGGGGTTTCAAAGGGCAAATCCTACCAATTTTTGCTGATAACTACAATTTTCACTGCATCCTAGTGAGGTCAATTTTCAGCAAATATTGGCTTATATTAGCAAGTGGAACAGACTGATTTCATGAGAAAAAAGTGGCATAGTGAGTAAAACTCCAAGTTGGACCCTTACCAGCAGCTAAACTTCCTCCTGCTCCAGCATTAGCGCCAGCCCCCCTCCAGCCCCAGACTTTCCTTTCAAGACTGTGTCCCCTGAGAACCCCCACACTGCTTCCCTCCCCTCTCAAGTGGGAGGATGTGGGGGTGGAGAGGACCTGGTTGAGGGGTAAGTGGAGATGAACCATTGCCGACCCCCATTTCACAATCCTCTTATCCAACATAGTCGTTCAAGTCTTGTATGCAGATTAGTGGGATGGGATCCAAAGGCTTCAATTTTGGGTCCAGAAGGAATTTGATCAGTGATGCTTATCTTACATACAGTGATTTAACTAATAGTTCCAATATTTCTACTCCTGAAAGAGACCATGGTTGGTAGCTCACCTTGGAGTAGTTAATAGGTTTCCAATTTCAGCACCCCAATAGCTATCAAATAAATGTGGGAGCTTTCTCCCCTTAGTCAACAGGGAGTATAAGTCTCTCCTTTTAGCAAACATTCATTTATTCAGCAAATATTTATCAAGCAACTACTATAAGCAGGAACACTTCTATCACTGTTCTCAGCTTAGAAGGGTTGCATTATCCTAGGTGGTTGTGCTTACAAGGAATGAAAAACCTACTAACCTTGCTTAAGAAATAGGTTCAGGAGAAATGTGACGCTCAGGGAACTGTCTAAGGGCAAGAAGTAAAAGAGTGTCATGAAGGATCAAAACTAAGAACCGAAAGTTGTTCAGTAAACAACTTTGTTCTCTCTCCGTCTTTCTCTTGACTTTGATGGGGCACATGTTCCTTCATGTCTGCTTCTCTCTGTGACCTTCCCCCATTAATTATGTAATAAATTAGTGTTCAACCCAGCTCAAGTAAATAATACATTCACTAAATATTGATTGCCTATGGCACAGTTCTCGGTGTTGAGTAAGAGTTGTGACAAATCTGACAAAAGTAACTTGCTTCTGTATTCCTTGAATTTAGCACAGGGAGACAGACAATTGGCACATAAGCACGATATGAAGCGTGTGCTAAGGAACACGGAGTCAAATAATGGAAGACAACGGCAAAGGGGGAGGACACATGCAGCTTCAGAGAGGTTCTCACAGAAGAGCTCTCTGCCGTGCGCCGTTCACTCAGACAGCAGGTTGATGTAAGGGAGTGGGTTGAGCAGGATCTGGGAAAGGGCATTCTGAGCAGGGTCACCACAAGGGCCTTGAGGAGAGTGTGCTAGCCATAATTAAGGAAGAACACAGTAGCCCACAGGTTGAAGGGAAGAGTGGTAGGAGACAGACTAGAGAAGGGGCCAGAGGCATGACCATATGAAACGTCATAGCCTATGGATTTTATTGAGTAAGACATGAGACTTGCAGGACTTTGAACAGAGGAGTGACACGATCTAACTGATGGTTTCAAAAGATCATCTAGACCCAAGACAGGAAAGGGTAGAAGCAAAGCAGTGAGTTAGGAGGCCGTTGCACTAGTCAAGGTGAAAACATGGATTCTCGGTGTACAGTGGTAACAGCAGAGATACTAAGAAGTAAGTCGCAGATGTATTTGGAAAGCAGTGCTAACAGAATTTCCTAAGGGACTGCTAATGAAATGTCAGAGAAAAAGAGGAAGATGACTGAAGGTTTATAGCCCCGGCAAGTGGAAGGATGTCGTCAGGAATTAGAACACAGGTTATCAGGGGCTGGGGTGGGAGTAGGGAATGGGAATTTAATGCTTACTTGGTAGAGTTATAACTGTACCAATTAAGCATTAAAACAAAGTTTCTGTTTGGGTGATGGAAAAGTTTTGGTAATGGATAGAGGTGATGGTAGGACAATATTTTGAAAGTAATTAACACTACTGAAGTATATAATTGAATGTGGTTGAAAAGGGGGAAATTTTAGGTGGCATATTTGTTACTAGAAAAAAAAGTTAAAAAACAAAACATAGGACTATACAACAAATAGTGAATGGTAATGAAAATTATGGATTATCCTTAATAGTACAAGTATAATAATATCATTAATTATAGCAACAGTACCACACTAAGGCAAAGTGTTAATAATGGGGTCAGGTATATGATAACTCTGAATATCTGCATTATTTTTCTGTAAACATACAATTTCTCTAATAAAAAATAATAATAATTTGAAATGTGGTGTTACAAAATGGCCACAAATCAGATGTTAGAGATGATGTGCAATTTCTAATACATCACATCTCCAAGAAGCCAAAACAAGTATTAATTCAAAGATAAAATCAGACAACTGGTTATTTCAAAGGCTATAACCACATTCATGAATTCAGTTATTAAATGCATCATTCACTTTCAAATGAACTGGTACAGTACCATGTTTAAACAACTCATCTCTCTTGCTTAACTGAATCGGAGAGAGTGG
>JAQZBX010057090.1:0-18041 GCA_029593785.1 Cabassous unicinctus
AAAAAAAAAAAAAAAAAAAATCAATTCTTTGGTTTGGGTGTATCATCCTTTGGACAAATTAGTAAGACCCTAACACCCTGGCAGGTGCCTAAAATAGAGGCAAGAGGCTAGAGGCAAAAAGTTCCAGGAATAAAAATACATTAGTTAATATTTCAAAGCTGTACCCTGCCACAAATAAAAAGACCATGCTCGAAATAGCAACTGAGCAGTGTGCATCATGGCTGCTAGAGGATTTGCAAACTCCGTTTAACTTGGGCTTTGAATTGGTAGATTTTAGACTAATAGAGAAGAAAAGAGAAGCATATTATTATTGCTAAGGACAATAACATATAAAAGATAGGAATACTGGAAATCACTAATGATAAATGGGAAGAACAGTTCTCATGATAATTGGATAGCAGATAAAGGAGCAACAAGATAGGAAAAGTTGTCTGGGACCAAAAACAATCAATGGAGATTTCCAAATGGAGAAGTAGTAGCCATCTTCAAGAAATGGAATGTTTATATAAAGCTTGCAGTCTATATTCCTTGTTAGATCTTATTTAGGATCATGTATTGCCATTAATTGTCACTGTCTCTTTAACTGCTCTTTCTTTTTTATTTTTATTGTGGGAACATATATACAACATAAACTTTCCCATCCCAAGCATACCATTCAGTGGGATTAATCAGGTTACAATGCTGCTGTACCCTCACCACCTTCCATTACTAAAACTTTCACATCTTCCCAAACAGAAAGCCTGCGCACATTTTGCATTGACTCCATTGGCAACCTGTACCCCAATTTCTGTGTTTATGAGTTTGCGTATTCTCCAATATTTTCTTTGTGGTTACCATTGGGGCTTAAAGTTAACACTCTAAATCTATAACAATCTCATTTGCTTTGATACCAACATAACTTCAATAGTATACATAAACTGCGTTCCTATACCCCTCTGTCCTCCCACCTTTATGTAGTTCTGTCACAAGCTACATATTTATACATTTTGAATCCAAAACCACTGATGTGTCAGTACATTTTATACATTTGCCTTTTAGATACTGTAGGAAGTTAAAAGTAGAGTTACAAACCAAAAATACAATAGCAATAGCATTTATATTTACTCCTGTCATTACCCTTACTTGAGATCTTTATTTCTTCATGTGGTTTTAATCCATTGTCTACTGCCCTTTCCTTTCAACCTGCAGGATTTTCTTTGGCATCTCCTGTAGGGCTAGCTAGTGGTGATGAGCACCCTCAGCTTTTGTTTGTCTGGGAAGGTCTTAATCTCTTCCTCATTTTTGAAAGACAGATACGCAAAATCTTAGTTGGTAGTTTTCTGTTCTTAGCATTTTAAATATGTCCTCCCATTTCTTGCTTCTGTGGTCTCTGATGAGAAATTTGCACTTAATCTTATTGAAGCTCCCTTATATGTGACAAGATGCTTCTCTTTTGCATATTTCTGAATTTTCTCTTTATCTTTGACATTTGAAAGTCTCATTATATTAATAATATGTCACAGCATGGGTCTATTTGGGTTTATCCTGTTTGAACTTTGTTGAGCATCTTGGCTATGTATATTCATGTTTGAAATTTGGGGAGTTTTCAGCCTATTATTTCTTTAAATATTCTCTCTCTTCCCCTTTCTTTCTTCTTCTTCTGGGACTCCCACAATGCATATATGGCTATGCTTGATAGTGTCCCACATTTCCTTAGGCTGTTTACTTTTCTTCATTCTTTCTTCCTTCTGCTCCTCAGACTGGATGATTTTAATTGTCCTATCTTCAAGTTCACTAGTTCTTTCTTCTGCCATGTCCAATCTGCTAGTGAGCCCCTCTAGGGAATTTTTCATTTTTGTTACTGTGGTCTTCAGCTCTGTTTGGTTCTTTTCATAATTTCCATCTCTTTATTGATACTCTCTTTGTGCTCATCTATCATTTTCCTGATTTCCTTTAGTTCTTTGTCCATGTTTTCCTTTAGCTCTTTGAGCATATTTTGAACCATTTTTTAAAGTCTTTCTCTAGTATATCCCAGTTCTGGCCCTCCTCACTGATAGCTTCTAGTGCCTTAATTTTCTCCTTTGCATGGGCCTTCACTTCCTGTTTCTTTTTACGTTTTGTAATCTTTTGCTGAAACCTGGGCATTTTGATATTTTAATGATGTGCTGTTGCTGGAATTTAGACTCTGTTCCTTAAGCTTTTATCCACCTGGTGCTATGACAAAGCTTTGCTTGACTGCCAGGAGCTAACCAAAAAAAGAATGAGGAAGTGGAGGAGAAGGAAAAAAGAAAAGAAAACACCTTTCCAGGTCTTTGCAGATTGACCTATGCAAGTGCTTTTCTTCAGGGTTTATCCAAACAATGACTTTTCTGTACATGACTCTTATCTTGGCTGCACATATGGCCCTAAGAATTCCCATTTGCACAGCTCTGAATGTCCCCTCTTCCCTAGGAAACAGTTTCCTCATGGTCCCATGTACTGCATGATATGTCCTACAGTCAGCAATCCTTTTCCTCAGGCAGCCATGTGACTGCTCTACCACAGTGTTGTGTAGGAGAGCTCTTGCTTCCTTCTATATATGGGGCAAGTTCTGGGATGGCAAATCCCTCAGGCCACCACCAGACTGACTGGGACAGACATACATGCTCCCAGTATGTGCCAGGGATCCACACACCGAGCAGGCAATGGGTAAAGGAAAAGCCAGCCAGGGCACCACAAGATCCTAGGGCTTTTAGCTAACTTTTTCTTGATTTGACACTTTGTCCTGTCACTGCAGTCTTTTCACAGTTTCTGGAGATTTTAGAAAGATGTTTCTGCTAGTTCTTGCTGGTTTTTCAAAGCTTCTGTGGGGGGTGGGGATGATGAAGCCTTGAAGTATCTCACTCTACCATCTTAGTTGGGGTGGGGCCTCAAGTAGCCATCTTAGATGCTCTGTAACATTCACTATAGCAGACAAAATATGGGCAGGTCATCAGGATTTTATTCCACTTAAAGTGTGTCAGGAAATTACATAAAATCCTCAGATTGGTAAACTCAACAGACCAGCATAGCTTGTCTTACCTTTGGGTATACTTTCTGGTGGTTGGTTTAGAATCATATGGATGTTAAATGTACTTTATGTACAGTGTGTATATGCATACATATAATAATCTTGCACAGTCTGCTGGTATTTAATTATAGCAAAACATTTGTAGTTTTAGGTGGTCTAAACCAGTGAGTTCCTAAACTAACACTTTCTTTATGGAATGGTTTATTTATTGAATTCAGGTGATGTCAATAGGACAAATTTCCACACCAAAAGGTCTGAGTTTGAGTTAACTTACCGAAGTTTTACCTGGGGATTCAACAGAGTGCAGAAATACAATTTGTACTATCTTTTCTAAACAATAACAATAACAATATTAAGGACTGCAGTCTTTAGTCTTATCCTAGCCTTCATACCAGTAATCAAAGGGAATAGTCTAGATTCTTTTTATACCATAACACAGAAATAGGCACTTGTCTAAAAACATCTGTGGTAAGCAGAATACTGGTTCTCCAAAGAAGTCCACATTCTAATCCCCAGAATGTGAGCATATGTCACCTTATTGGACAAAGGGGACTTTGCAGGTGTGATTAAGTAAAAGATCTTGAGATGGAGAGATTTCCCTGGGTTATCTTGGTGAGCCCAATATAAGATAATACAATATAATATAAAAGGGAGGCAGGAAGGTCAGAGTCAGAAAAGGAGATGTGATAATGGAAGCAGAGTTGGGAATTATGCAGGGCCACAAGCCAAGGAATGCAAGTGGCCTCAAGAAGCTGAAAAAGGCAAGGAAATGGATTCTCCCCTAGAGTTCCAGAAAGAACACAGCCCTGTGACTCTGATTTTAGGACTTCTGACCCCCAGAACTGTAAGAGAATGAAGTGGTGTTGATTGAGGCACTAAATGTATTGTAATTTGTTATAGCAGCAATAGGAAATGAATGCAGTGCCCTCATGAATGAAATGGCAGGTGTTGTTACAAATTAACTATGTAGACATATTCCATATTCACCATATACTAAAATATATAATGTCTCCTAAAATTAAAAATCCCTTTTAATACTTATCATCCATGACTTTTGATTACTCTTGCTAATCTAATTCAGGTATGAAAATAAGTATATCACCTGGGGAGGCTCAAAGGAAGTTGAGAAGGTAACAGAAATAAGGTGTTATTAAAAATCATGGGGCCTCCCTAAAAGATGGAAGATTTATCTATTGTGTTTTTCTTTCCTACTCAAGTGGCTATGTTTGCCCAGAAATCCACAAACATGGAAGAACTCTAATCATATCTTCAGTGAATGAATACTTGTTTTTTTCCTAAATTCATGATGCAGAGGGAGCAGGAATAAAGGCCACAGATCACAGGAGTTAGAACAAATGTACCACAGTAATGAAAAATGTTGTTAATGGGGGAAGCTATGGGAGGGGGAGGAAGTGGGACATATGGGAATCTCTTATTTTTTTCTTTTGTTTTATTAATTTTCTTTATTTTTAAAGAAGGTTTAGATTAAATAAATGTTACATTAAAAATATAAGGGATTCCCATATGTCCCACTCCATCTTCATCCCAGACTTTCCCACATCAACAACATCCCTCATTAGTGTGGTACATTTGTTACAATTGATGAACACATATTGAAGCATTGTTACTAACCATGGACTATAGTTTACATTATAGTTTACACTCTGTCCTGCACAATTTTATAGGTTATGACAAAATATACAATGGCCTGTATTCGTCACTGCAATGTCATAAAGAACAAATCCGATGTCCTGAAAATGCCTCCATATTATACCTATTCTTCCCTCTCCCATCCCTCAGAACCTCTGGTGGACACTGCCTTTACAGGATGATAAGAGTTTTCCATTGCTAGAATAATAATAAGTCTATAGTAGAATAATAACATGTCTACTTTTGTCTATTGTTCATTCCCCAGTCTTGAGAATTTGGGAATGGTGATGCCCACTCTGCTTTGAATTGAGAGTGAGCTTAGATCCCATGGGGCAGATGGATGGACTATCTTGCTTGCAATTGCAGACACTCTCTGTTCCTTGGGATGGGTGTTGTCCATCATCATCCTTTTGTTAGTTGTCCTGGGTGAGTTCAATGAACTAGAGAGTAGGTGTTGCAACTCTGCTGAAATTCAGGGCTCAACTGGCATATGGACAGATCAAAAATTTAAGTCTCTGGGATATATATTTATCAAGAATAATGCTAATTATAGGTTCAAATAAAAGGGGCAGAAGAGCCAAGTATAGAGAACCTATAAATGAGTCTAACTCTGTTACACTGGGGAGCATAAATTCCAAAGTAAGGCCCACTGACAGGGTGCCGAATTTCTGAGCTGTCTGCCCTGCTTATAGTTTCTAAATGTCTCTAAAGCCCTCGGGAACCCTGTTATTTGAGGCACTGTTTGCTGTGGCAGTCAATGAGATTCTGCTGAAACTTGCATAAGCGTAATCTCTGGAATGACCTCCCAACTCACTTTGAAGTCTCTTAGCCATAAAAACTCATCTGAATTTACCATTTCCCCCTTTTGGTCAAGGTCTTTTTCCATATGCATTGCTAGTTGGCATTTGGTAATAATCCCTTGGTGCCAGGGAGGCTCATCCCTAGGAGTCATGTCCCATGTTGGGGCAGGGAGAGTGCATTTATATGCTGAGTTTGGCTTAGAGAGAGGCCACATTTGAACAACAAGGAGGCTTTCAGGAGGTAACTCTTAGGCAATATATATAATACTAGGCTAAGTTTCAATTTCACAAGGAAAGATTCATAAGTACAGTCATCAATATCAAGGGACTGGCATAATGGTCTGCCTTCCTTCACTGGGCACTGCTCTTGCACTTGGATGGGGGGAGGGGATCCTCTATATTTTTTATGTAACATTTATGTAATACAAAACTTCTTTAAAAATAAAGAAAAAAAGAAATAAGTCACTAGGTATAGGGCCCACCTCATGAGGAGGGATTGTACAAGGGCATGAATCACAGGAGTCACCTCAGAGATGCCTGTCATGATGGACAAGTCAGGCAGTGCTGGGAGAGGACAGTGGGCCTCTCTCCCTGCTCTTTCCCAGCAGAAAAAAAAGGAAAAAAAAAAAAATCCTCCTGCGCCCTTTAAGCAGCTTTCCCCTAGAGAAATGATAGAGGACGGGATGCACTACAGATGCTCTTTTGCACCCAACAATTAAGTAAATAAATCTTGAATGAGCGTAAGGGTGGTAGAGAAAAGCTAGCAATAGAGGGAGACAGTTATTCCAAATCAAAAGAAGCACCAGAAGTAAGGATGTAGCAGCACCTTAGCACTCCTTATGCCCTGTATATATTATGATCCCATTGACACTGAAAGAAATTGAAGCTTAGAGAGAATAGTAATTCAAGGTCACACAGATAATATGTGACAGAGCCAGGATCTACAAATAACCAATCCCTGGGAAAGTACCATATTTTCTATTATAATTATACTTCTCCATATTCAGAATCTGTTTGGAAACAACTATCTGATGAAGACATTTATACTTGCCAATGAAAATATCTCATTTGGGAATGAAACTTGATTGTTCCTTCCTTTTCCTTAAGTGTCCTCTAAATTTGAAGGATGGTGATGAAACAACAGCCCTGCCAGAAAATGAAATGCACACCTGGTTTATAAGACAGCCATCACCGAGTGCCTAGGTGCGAGATAGAGCTTCTGAATTGTGCAGCCAATGCTTTTGGCCAAATGACTTGCCAATAGCTCATGGCCCAGACAGAGGTGGTGACATCAAAAAGAGGTTGGTCCAGAGTACATGGGTGGGATGTGTCACTCCTGGTAACATGACAGGTTGCAAAAGCACAGCTTTGAACCTGAAGCAAAATACTTGCTTTCATCAGCCATCCAATCTCTCCCACCCTTTTGTTCATTGACCTAGGCTAGTTCAAAGAGGGAGACACTTAGCTTCCTGCTGCACAGAAATATAATGCCTGGGGACCTTCAGCTCTTCAAGATTTCACACCCTTTTAAAAAGGATCTGACAAAAAGGAATTTCTATTTTAACTTAAGTCATATATGTGTACTCTCATATTTAGTCTCATTTACTCAATGGATATTTGAGAGCCCACTGTGTGCCAAGCATGCCGATGTGTGCCAAGGACCAAGCATGAAGAAACAGAGGATCTGTGCACCAGGATCATGGTGTGCAGTGCAGGGGACAAAGGAATGGGCTCCCAAAGCCAATACAGTGAGTGCTCTCCTAAAGGGATGTCCAATGTAATGGGGGAGTTCCAAGGAGGGGCTCCAGGTCAGAGAGGTCACTGTGCCACAGGCATACCTATGCATCTCCCTCTCTGGGACCCAGTTCACTAAACTGCTTTTCCCATGTCCAGAAGAAAAGAAGGCTGTATGCATACGAATCATGTGGTATGGATGAGACTGGACAGAGGCCAGAGCTGTCTGTACAATTTTAAATTCTGACAAAATGTGCACACCATTGGACTTTTAACTTCATTTTTCACATTTGTTGTCTGCCATAGCAAGTCCACTTTTGATCACAATAAAAAATTTGGCAAGACAACTATGAGAGGGAGTGATCATATTTACAATTGTGAAAAGTTGCAGTGTTAAAAATTTTACCATGAGCTCCTGGTCATAAAAAAAATATTGAGGGGGGGTGCAGATGAGGCTTGAGCAGTTGAGTGCCCACCTCCCACATGGGAGGGCCCAGGTTCAGTTCCCAGTGGCTCCTGAAAAAACAAAAACAACAAGCAAAACAAACGAATAAACCAACTCAGAGAAGCCAATGTGGCTCAGTAGTTGAGCACCAGTTTCCCACATACAAGGTCCTGGATTCAGTTCCTGGCCCCATGTACCTGAAAAAAGAAAATTCTAACTTAACTATTTTCCCACCATGAATTAAAGGAGCAAAAAGGAATTTTGACATGATCTGTGCAGTAATCCTGATCAAAAACATGTCACATGGATACAGGCCATTGTATATTTTGTTATAACTTACAAAATTGTGCAGAACAAAGTGTAAACTATAATGTAAACTGTACTCCTTGGTTAGTAGCAATGCTTAAATATGTGTTCATCAATTATAACAAATGTACCACACTAATGAAGGATGTTGTTAATGTGGGAAAGTGTGGGAGGGTGAGGGAATGCAGCATATGAGAATCCCTTATATTTTTTATGTAATATTTATGTAACCTAAATCTCCTTTAAAAATAAAAATTAAAAATTAAAACAAAACAGTCACAATTTTCAACAGCTCCACAGTAGTATGCTGCCTGACTATCTCATTGAAATAGTATCTCATTGCTATGCAGAGAAGAGCTTCATATCTTAGGCACAGTCAGTTCCATCTTCTCTAAATGTGGCAATATACATGCTAAAATCTAAAGACATCAAAAGTGTGGTGCCTAGTCATGAAGCCAGACAGTGTATCAATTAGCTATTGTTGTCTAAGAAACCACCCCAAAACATAGTGGCTCAAGCACCAATCAGTTAGCTCATGATTTTATAGATCATCAACATAGAGTTGGATCAGCTGGGTGTTTCTTCTGCTCTCCGTTAGGCACCCTCATGTATCTCTGGTCTGCTTCTGATTGGGCAATTGGGTGACTCTGCTTCCCAAAATTGGCTAATTGTCAGCAAGTGTGTCTCAGCTCTGCTGTCATTCTCCAGCAGGCTACTTCCTGCTCATTCTTAAGACATTGGCAGAATTCCAAAACAGAGAATAGCAGTGTACAAGGTCTTTTGTACTATATTTCTATTCCTGCATAATCATGACCACAAACTTAAAGTTTAAAACAACACCCATTTATTAGTTCACAGTTTGTAGATCAGAAGTACAGCATGAAATGGCTAGGTTTTCTGCTCAGGGCATCACGAAATGGAAATCAAGGTATTAGCCAGGCTAAGGTCTTATCTGGAGCTCTGGGGGAAGTCCACTTCCAAACCCATTTTTGTTGTTGGCAGAACTCATTTCCTTGTAATTGTAGGACTGAGGTCCCCATTTCCTTGCTGCCTGTCAGATGAGGACTGCTTTCAGCTTCTAGAGGCCACCCATGTTCTTTGCCACATGGTCCCCTAGCTTCAAGCCAGACAGAGCGCAAGTCCTTCTAAGGCTTCATAGCTCTGAATTCCTCTGTCTCTGTAGACCCAGATTTAAAGCGGTCATGGGATGAGACAAGCACACCTGGATTATCTCCCTATCTTTTTTTGTTTGTTTTAAAGGTACAAATAAACGTATTTTGTTTTCTTTTTTGCTTTTTTTCCCTTTTTATTTTTTTTTTTTAAAGAGGCTTTAGATTATATAAATGTTACATTGAAAATATAGGGGATTCCCATATACCTCATCCTCTCCCCCTCCCTCACTTTCCTCCATTAACAACATCCTTCAGTAGTGTGGTACATTTGTTACAATTGATGAACACATGTTGAAACATTGCTACTAAGCATGGTCTATAGTTTCATTATAGTTCACATTTTACATTGCACAATTTTATAGGTTTTGACAAAATGTATAATAGCTTGTATCTGTCATTGCAATATCGTGCAGAACAATTCTAATGTCCCTCAAATGGCCCATGTTACACCTATTCTTTCCTCTCCCTTCCCTCAGAAACTCTAGTGACCTCTGCCTTTATATCAATGTTACAAGTTCTTCCATTGCTAGAATAATAATAAGTCTATTTTAGTCCATAGTTGCATTCCCCCCTTGTGATGTTTAGGCTAATGTGTCAACTCGGCCAGGTAATTGTGCCCAGTTGTTTGGTCAAGCAAGCACTGGGCTAATTGTAATATAAGGACATTTATGGACTTTAGTTACCAGTGAGTTTACTGCATAGATAGCTGATTACATCTACATCAACCAGGAAGATTGTCATCAGCAATGAATGATACTTTATCCAATCAGTTGAATGCCTTATAAGGGGAAGTGATTTCTGCATTCAGAGAGAATTTCCCAGCTCATCTTTGGACAGACAGTATTTCCCAGGAACTCATCAAAGACCTTCATTGGACTTTCATCAGAGCCCCTGGTTTGCAGCCTGCCTGAGGAACCTGGACTTGTGCATCCCTACAGGCAAGTGTGAGACTCTTATAAAATCTCATACTATTGACAGATACCTCCTGTTGAATTCTGTTTCCTTAGAGAACCCTGACTAATACACCCCTTATGTTTGTTCATTCCTCAGTCTTGAGGATTTGGGGATGGTGATGCCCACTCTGCTTCCCACTGAGAAGGGAATTAGATCCCATGGGGCAGATAGATGGATCTGTCTTGCTTGCAGTTGTAGATACTCTGTCTTTTGGGGATAGGCATTGTCCGTCATCACCCTTTTGTTAGTTTCCCTGAATGAGACCAATGAATTGGAGGGTAAGTGTTGGCTGCAACTCTGCTGAGATTCAGAGCTCAACCAATGTATGAACTGCCAGAAGATTTAAGTCTCTGGGACACATATTTAACAGGTACAGTGCTAATTATAGCTTCAAATAAATGGGGTATAAGAACCATGTGTAGGAAAATTATAAATGAGTCCAACTCCAATACATTGGGGGGATAGGTTATCATATATTCCAAGGTAAGGCCCACTGACAGGGTGCCGAATTCCTGGGGTGGGCTTCCCTGCCTACAGTATCCAGATGTCTCTAGAGCCCTCAGGAGCCACCCTGCTTGTGGCACTATTTACTGTGGCAGTCAGTGAGATCCTCCTAAGACGTGTATAAGCTTAACCTCTGGAATGACCTCCCAACTCACTTTGAAATCTCTTAGTCATAAAAAAGTCATTTGTATTTAGTATTTCCCCCTTTTGGTTAAGGTCTTTTTCCAAATGCATCACTAGTTGTCACTTGGTAATAATCCCTCAATGCCAGGGAGGCTTATCCCTGGCAGTCATGCCCCACACTGGGGGGAAGGTACTGAGATTATATGCTGAGTTTGGCTTAGAGAGAGGCTATATTAGAACAATAAAGAGGCTTTCAGGAAGTAACTCTTGGGCAATATATAATACTAGGCTAAATTTCAATTTCACAAGAACCAGGTTCATAAGCATCAATATTAAGGACCTGGTGTATTGGTCTGTCCTTCTTCGCTAGGCACTGCCCATATACTCTAGGGATTCTTGCCACTCTGTTAGAAAAATCAGCAAGACTCCCCAGGATGGGAATTCAATATTCTCCCAGTTTTTGTGTGGGTCTTCATCCACCGAGACAACACCCCATGATCACTTGAACACATTTATATTCCACAGAGGCACGCCCCAGGTGCACCTCTCCCAACACATCCCCCCACCGCCAACTCCATGCATCAGTGATCCTCTCCTGCCATAGTTGTGACTCTTCTGCAATCCAAAACCTCCCCAAAAAATAAAGCCAAAAAATAAATAAAAATAATAAAAAATAAAAATAAAATAAAATATATATATATAATTTTTTTGCATTGTCTTTCATTCCCATAAGATCTGTTATCTTTTATGTACCATGACAATTTCTTCTTTATGTTCCCCCAGTGCCTTATTTTTTTCACTTTATTTTTAAAGGAGCTTTAGATTACATACATGTTACATTGAAAATGTAGGGGATTCCCATATACCCCTCCCACTCCCACTCCCACTCCCACACTTTCCCTCATTAATAGCATCTTTCATTAGTATGGTACATTTGTTACAACTGATGAACACACATTGAAGCATTGCCACTCACTATGGTCAATGCTTTATATTATGGTTCACATATAAAAGTACACTTTTATAAGTTCTAGCAAAATATGAAGTGGCCTGTATTGGTCATTGCAAGATCATGCAGAACAAATCCAATGCCCGAGAAATGCCCAATGCTTTATCCAGTCTCCTTTCCCCTCCCCTTGGAAACCATGGTAACCACTAGGTTGCAATTTTTGAAGAATAAGGTTCATTGTTACATGCATTAATATTGAGGGCTTGATATATTGGTCTGTTTTCTTTTACTAGGCACTGCCTATGTTCTTGAGACTCTTGCCCTTCTATTTGAGAACATAGCAGGACTCCCCAGGATAGGAGTTTAATATTTTCTTCTTTATTGTGTGGGTCTCCACCCACTGAGATAACACACTGTGACAAGATGAACACTTACATATGAAGCATGCCCCAGGTGTACCCTTTCCTGCATATCTCCCCACCCCACAACACCCTGCACCCTGCACCTACTTCCCTATCTTAAAGTCAACTGACTTGGAAACTTAATTATACCTGCAACATCCCTTTGGCCATATACTGTAGCATTCATAGAAGTGACATTTCTTCATATTCACAGAAGCCACACCAAGGGGAAGAGATTACACAAGGGTGGGGGTTAATGGGGGTCATCTTGGAATTCTGTCTACCAGAGAAGCTTAGGCACATTCTGGTACATTATCACTTTTCCCACATTCTAAAGGCCAAAGCAGGTCAGCCCAAATTCAAAGCAAAGGGAAATAGACTCTATTTCAATGAAAGGAGCCACAAAGTCAAATTGCAAGAGGGCATCGATACAAGGAGAGGTGGAGGATTGGGTCATTACTTGCAACCTGCACAGACTGTATACACGAGGCTTGCTTACAAAGGCCAGGTAGCTCAACAGCAATGGTGGATCACGCTACAAGATGGCCTCAAGAGAAAGCCCACTTCTAATAATTGCAAGGATGAGGATATGGAAGGGCAGGTGGTAATGCCAGGCCCACATTTTACGTAGAAGTAGACCCAACCACATTCATTACCTGGCTGCTCCACTTCAAAAAGCCCAAACTATCTCTGCATCTTGCTGTCTCATCAGTGCAACAGAACAACAAATCAGGATGCTTCCATGACCCACCTCAGGGAGTTGAGAGGTGGAACTTGCAGTTTCCAAACCGGAGCCTGAGTAGGTTGATATACTTTCTAGAAACCCGGCTTACAGTTTGTTCACAAAGAAAAGGCTGAGAGAGACAGATGGGAAGGAAATAGCCACAACCAGTCCAGATAGAAAAGTCAAAATTGACAGAGGTGCCCTTTCGCTTACTGATATTTCAAGATTCATGAGTATTAAATATTAACCTGATAATAAGATCTAATAGCTCTTGCCTTCTTTCCATACATAAAATTGAGGAGCTGTGGAGATTTAAAAGAGGCTATCCATAAACTCAGAAATAGAAAGAGATGTGAGTCTCAACTAATAAATAAATAAATAAAAGGTTTCTGTCCCCAGTGGAGATTTATCTGTTTATTATTAACTTTTTCCCAAGGCTTTAGGGGTGGGGCCAGAGAAAACCAGACTTCATTATCAGCCTTAATTTTTTCTTTTGGAAGTGTTGAAATCATGGTCTACTTGTGTTTAAATGGTTTTTCAAAACTTAATTAGTTCATAGAATGTTAAAAGACAAAAGAAAAAAATAGATGAGCTCCCGTATGATTCTGGACCTTCTCGGAAACGTGCAACAACTTTCAAATAAAAGCGTGTAAGGAACATATATTTCTTTCAAAACTTCTCAACAGCTGTTGAGAATTGTGCCTTTTTTTATATATCTTACTTCACTGCCCTCTCATCTCAGCTAAACCGGCTAAATTTACCAAGCTCTGCATAATTTCACAAGCTGGAGTCTGCCAAAGCTCTCGGAGGCCTTCCATTGCTGATTGGAAGCCAGCCAGTAAATATACACCCAGAATCCAAGCAAATCACAAAGCAGAGATTCATTTTCAGGGAGAAGCTCAGTAAAGAACAGGTTGGGGGGTTGCAAAAAGGGCATTGCATTGTGTTACTATATCCATATTATAGTAATCCATAGAATATGTAACATGGAGATATTGGAAGGTCTGAGGATTGTTTTATAGATGTTCAGGTTGACACTCAGGTAATTGTTTTGAGTGTAGAGCCCAGAATAGCAATGATTTACCAGCAAATTCAAGCCCCTTTTGATGTAATAATCACTTTTGTCACCTTGCATTTATTTATATGCTATTGGGGTAGCAATGGACATACTTAAACCTATCTTTTTCAAAAAAATTATTATCTTAGCTGGTGGTCTGTATCATTTCCACATTTCATCAGTAAAGTGGTATTTCATTTTTAAAATCTGACTCTTTTTCAGTTAAGTTTGTTTCCAGATGGCCCAAAAAGACAGCTGAAATCTATTAAATCTGTTGATCACTGTAATTTGGAGAAGGTATTGGCAACCTTTTGACCAGTGGGGTTTGATGTCGCTGCTATATTTTTCTGACAACTCAAAGATGAGATAAGACAAAGGCAAAGAAAGGCGGAAACTAGGTGTTGATATGGAAGTAGAGAAAGAATGCCCTCTAGCTCTTCCCGATACAGTTCATCAATCAGAAAGTCATTTGTACAAAGTGTCTCTTTAAAATGTAAATGCCACCTGGGACAGTTGATCATGTCAGTCTCTGACAGTTGGGAAGCCCTTTCTGTGACACAGGAGACATCCCACGGATAGACCAGGAGCCTGGACCGTGAGACCCTCGAGGCTACTTCTCTGAGTCACCACTCAACTCCCTCCACCTCAAAGCAGCAAGGCCTAAGTCTCAGCAAAATCATCCAGACATGCGCCTGATCCCCAACCTTTGTGCAATTGTGACATTTCTTACCCCAAAATAATACATGAAACCCACTGACTCTTACATTTAAATGCACTCAGTCAATGACTGTGGAAGCCAACTACAACGTAAGCAGAGCTCAGAACACTTGAGTTTATAATGGGGAAGAAAATAGGTATGGTTACTGCCCCCAGGAAGTATATGCCTAGCGATTTCAATTCATTTTGTTTTCAATTCAGTTTTCCAATAAATACATGGCCATTCTGAGGTTATCAGCAACATCCTGGGACACACCTACACTGGGGTTATGAACCACCATTAAAAAAATAAATAAAAGCGCAACTCACCCTCAAGTATGCCCCCGGTCTTTGTCTCAGACTGTGTACTTTTCTCATTTTCTTGATTCTTAATAAACTCTTTACTCCCTTGCCTACCCTATAAATAAATAAATAAATCGGCCACCTTTTCCTGAAGTCAATATGTACTTGAGTGAGACAAAAAGAACCTAAGCTAGGCATTTTATTCATGGCTACCATCTTGAGAATTTAGGAAGAACAGCAAAATAAATTGTATGTATTTCTGACTCCATTTTGATGATGTAAAAAGCTTCCTCCATCTTAATTTTTCTAATGCCAAACTGAGTATTTTCCTGTTAGGCACAAAGTTTAAAAACAGGTCTTTCTCTTTTTTGTTTTTTTCCACTAAAAATATGGGACTGGCCACTCAATATACAAAGTTAGAGAGGATATTTCAAGCACAACTAATTAAAGTGTTTCCTAAAACTGATATATTTGTATTTAATTACATTAGAAGGAACTAATAATAAAATTTTATGCATAAAAATAGACATACTCACAACAGAGGATTAGAAGTTTAAATAAATAAGGTTTAGATGAAATGGGAGTTAAGTTGTCTGCTTCATAGCATTCTTTTTTAACTTACTCAGTTATCAGTTTAACTTATCAGAAAACTTATCTTGAATGTTAAAAATAATTCTTTGTGCAACACTATTGACATGTAACTCTCTAGCACAAGGCACTGTCAAATAGAACTTTCTGTGATGATGGAGATGTTCTGCATCTGCATTGTCTGATTCAGTAGCCACTAGTCACATGTGGCTACTTAAATTTAATTAATTAAAATTAAATAAAATTAACAATTCCATTCCACAACCTCACTAGCCACATTTCAAGTGTTCATTTCAAGTGCCATTTGCCTGGTGGCTACCATATTGGACAACACAGGTCTAGAACCTAGGAAACATATTTAGGAAAGCAGTGAAAGTATGTACCCAATGTTTTCCAAATATGGGTGGAAACAGAAAATATTTCAAAAGAATCTCTATGGAGCATGAGGAAAAAGGTCCACTTTGTATCTGAAGGATTTTTTTCCTCTTCCCATCAAGTTTCAAGCAATAATTAAAACAAGTTAGCTGTACTTTTCCTCCCAACAGTTATGTTGAGCAATTTCTCAAGTATCTCCCTGGAGAGTTCCCCTGATATGCATTTTCACACAATCTGTCTATAGAAAGCACACTTTCTGAATACCCAATGTATGTTTTTCATGTAAATTCACTTTTCTGATCCTTTGCGTATATTTTTAATGGAAATTCCCCCTACATAAAGCCTATCTATATCTTAGCAACCACACTTTTAAATAAAATATTCCATAAAGTGGAACATTTTATTCATTTTTGTCTATTTATTTTTATCTATTTATTTTTGTCTATTTTTGCAGCCCAAACCATGCAATAAGATTTCCAAACTGGAAAAAAAAGATGAAAATATACAAAGGCCTTTATTGTACAGGTAAGCCTTTGGAATGCCTTTACTTCCCTATGAGAGTTGACATAAAGCAGGAATTCAAATGACTCTGAGTCAAAACTTGAGGGTGAGCCATGGATTTCTGCTTACCTCTTTTGGTCAACTGGCTATTATAGTCCACATAAGGATGATAAAATTTACTCATATATGTATTAGTATCCTGGCTGCTAAAACAAATAACTTGCAATGGGTTGGCTTAACAACAGGAATTTATTGGGTCACAGTTTTGAGGCTAAGAGAAGTACAAAATCAAGGTGTCAGCAAGGCAGTGCTTTCTCAGACTGTGGCATTCAGGGGCTGGCTGCCAGTGATCCTTGGTTCTTGGCTTTTCTGTCACGTGGCAATGCACACAGTGGCATCTTCTCTTTTCTCTTCCGGGTTCCATTGACTTCCAGCTTCTGGCTGCTCCCCATAGCTTCTTTTCTGTGTCCAATTTCTTTTGTTTATACAGACATCAGCCATATTGAATTGAGACCCACCCTTATTCACTTTGGGCACACCTTAATTAAAAATATCTTCAAGGGGCCTATTTACAAATGGGTTCACATCCATAGGACCAGGGGCTAGGACTTGAACATGCCTTTTCAAACCCCAACAATATATTAACCCATGTAAAAGATATCAAATATAGTTTGTGAGGACATTTTGTGTGAGAGAAGAGATATCCTTAACCAACCACAATCTCATGTTAAAGAGTTTTACACCTAAAATGTTCTTATAAACTTAGAATTGATAAAGTCAGCTGTCACTCTGCACCTGCCCCAGAAGAAGTTTGCAGGGTGAATTTCTGGGAATGGTTTGCTTCATTCAATATTTAATATCACTACTTGTACATAAGCCTTTATCAGGAAACCAAGTAAATTAATAAATGGTGGTGTGTGGGTGAGGAGAAAAGAACACTGTGACCACAGAGAATATGTTGGTCTAAAACTTTGTTAAGCCAACCCATTGCAGGTTATTTGTTTTAGATAGGAAAGAATCTAGCAGGTCAATTGCCCGTCAAGAAGCAAAACAGCCAAGGTCAACAAGATCCTGGAGTCTGCTTTGAGATAGCCCTGAGGGGCTCATTTTCTCTGATTTTCCACAGGTGGATTTACCTACTCATCATCATTATCTATATCTGGACCTTCTTCAGTCAGAGATTAGACATTGGCAAGCAGCCTCAAGTGACCTATATCTGGAATTAGCACCTACATGACCTTACTATTGATCAAGTTATTAATAAATATATCATCTTGTTAAGGATTGTGTAGTGCACTGTTTATAAATGTATATGTACTTTACCTCTAGTATAATTACTAGTGAATTTACTTCCTAAGCAGCTTGTTTGGCTCCAGGAAACCTGCAGAGCATTTGCTCCATTACGTTCATACACACTGGGCCAGCTCAAACCCCAGCACAATTCCAAATCTAAAGTGCATGGGACCCACAGAAAGAAATACAAGAAAATGAGGCTCTGCCTGCCCAGCACTATGACCAGACCAGTCTCCACTCTCAAGCTCATGAGTCAGGTCCCTACCCCAGCATTTTACCTCCAAAAAATCTGACACATGATCAAGCATAGAACATATGTGGAAAGTAGCAGCATTTAAGGGGGGAAAAAAACAGATGGAAGGCAAAATGTCTACAGAAGGGATTAAATCTCATACAGAGAGAGTCTTCTTTGGAGAGATAGCAAGCCTGAGTTTAGAG
>JAQZBX010057091.1:0-18050 GCA_029593785.1 Cabassous unicinctus
TAGCTTTTACTTTTATTAATATAATTCCCCATGCAATGCCTTGTAAAATGTCTCACTGCGAATATCCTTTGCAATATCTGTTATGTCAGCTCATGCTCATCACACCCAGAGGCCAAAAAGGATTATAAAACATCCTCTGTGTTTTTTCCTAATTAGACATAACAAAGCTCAATAGAAATAAATTTCTGCTCAGCAGCTGCCACTTAAACCATTTAAGTATAAAAAGTTCAGACAATGTTTTGTGAACTGAGGATATTATTTACAAATCATATTATGTTTATTACAAATAACAAAACTGCATGGTAATATATTATAAAGGAGTTCTAAATATATCCAATAACTTTTCTGTGAACAGAATCTATTAGAAACTAAAAGTAGAAATCTTTGGTCTCCTATGACTATTTTGCCAACTTCAAACTCTTTTTTCTGGAAAATAATCCTTGCTTAGTTAATTTTTGAATGAATATATTAATAAATAAGCTAATGCATAAATTGTTCTCTATTGAAAGTTCTCTAAATAATTAGATATCACAGGAGAATATAACTTAATGCTCTTGAAAGTTGATTTTACTGTATAAAATAAATGTGCTTTGGGGCAAGCTACTTAAAAGCACCACAGTTTCATCATCCATAGAATGGGTAGAATAATATAAGCAATCTCATATGATTGTTGTAAGACTTAAATGAAATGATATAAGCTTATGTTTGCAATATCACATGTTAAATATTTGCCATCAATATATGTTTGCTTATTGTTACAATTATTATTTTTTAAATTCCTTAAATATCCAACATATATCTGGTAAGTTAATCGAAGTTCTCTATTCACCTTAAGTAGTAACAGAGCACAAAACACTTTATTTGTCTCTGGACACATTTAGTGGGAATACAACAAATTATTATTTGAATATTTTCTTCTTATTATTATTGTTATTATTGTTGTTCTATGAACTCTTTATACATTTTGGATATAAGCCCTTGGTCAAAATGTTTATTGTGAATATTTTCTCTTAGTTAATGGCATGCTTCTTCCTTTTATGATGGGGTCTTTTGTTAAACAGATATGTTCAACTGAGATCAATCTAATTTATAATTTTTTATTGTTAATGCTTTCAGTGTCTTATCTAAGAAAACTTAATCTGATCAATTTGTAAAAATTATTCTCCTATATTTTGTGTAGAAATTGTTTGGTTTCATACTTTTCCTTTAGGTCTGTGATACAATTAATCACTTTTTCTTTATGGTTTGAAGTAGGAGTCAATATTTCTTTTTCCATAAATCCATTTAGTATGATTTGATGAAAAGAAAATTATTTCTCCATTGAATTGTTTTGGTACCTTGGAGAAAAAAATATCACTTGTCTCTATATATGTGGGCCTAATTCTTTTTCACTGATTTATTTGTTTATATATGTGTCACTATCACAGCATCTTGTTTAATGCAGTTTGTTGTAAGCCTTGAAATTATGTAGTGTAGGTCCTCCAAGATTTTTTTTTTTTTTTTAAACAGTGGCTCTTGTATGTATTTTAAAATTTTATATAAGTTTTAGAAAGAACATGACAATTTTTATATTAAAAAGTATGGTGAAATCTGACTGAAATAACATTGAATTTATATGAAATTGAGGAGAATTGACATGTTACTAATGATTCATCTGATCTATATACATGGTATTTCTCTCCATCAGTAATGCTTTGGAATTTTCTATGTTGAGGTCATGCATATTTTCCCTATTTCTTCATTTTTATCCTTCTCCTATTTTTTCTTCCATGATGATTAGTATCTGTTTTTATATCCACCATAATATCAACTGAAAGATAGAAACCAAATGTAATATGTCTCCCTGCATATTTACACATACTCTACCAATAATATCTCCATTTGTGAAAGTAGATATTATCTAGTATTCATCTCCAGGCGACAGTTTGCCTATATTAAGACTTTTCCTAAGATAGTTTCTTTTTATGATTTTCATATTGCTGTCATTTTCTTAGAGTCTTCTTTTTTTTTAGAGGTGCTATCATCACTTTCTCTTTTATATCCTCTTTTGGTAAAGTTCCTTTTTCAGGCATCACCCATTTCTCAGCTACCATTACCTCAGTATTCTGTAACAGAGGATACTTCAAACTTCTATACAATCAGTTGCTGACAATAATCCAAGACATATATGTCATGGTTCTCCATACAAACATATAATTAATATGTATGGATATTATGTATACATATATGTATATCCATACGTACATACATATTTATATACACACATATTATATATATGTGTAACTATTAATATATTTATTATATGAATTGTCTCACATGACTGTGGTGTTGACAAGTCCAAATTTTGTAGTGCATGCTGCAAGTTGAAAATGATAAATGTGACATTGTATTCCCCAGAGATAAGCTGGCTGTTTGGAGTAGAGATAGAAAGAGAGAGGAATTCTTTTTTATTTTTACTGCTGAAATCTTCAGTTCTGCCTTTAAGGCCTCCATCAGACTGGGTGCAGAAACTTCTTACTCTGCTGATGTAAATCTCCTTTGTTGATTATAGATGAAATCGACTGACTAATGATTTAAATGTATGAAATACCCTCAGAGTAATAATCAGGTCAGTGCTTGTTTGACCAAAAACCGTACACCATCACCTGGCCAAGCTGACACATGAAATTAACTATTATTTCATATATGCTTCCTTACCTCCTAAAAATAAAGATTAATCTTGAAATTTTTAAAGTGGATCTTATCCCAAAATATTTTTAATCAAGTCCTAACTGTGCATCTGCATTTAAATAAATATTTACATTAATGCTAAAAGGAAAAAAAACTGGATTAATATATCATTTAGAGGTGTTTTAAAATATCACTGAAGTATGAAATATCAATATAATAAGATAGAGAATATTGTATTAGAAATCATATCAGATCAGAGAGAGTGATCTAATAAAAATAGATGCATTAAAATCATTTTCAGTATTTAATGCACTGGAGAGCAGAAAACTTCAAAGGTATGTTGACCAGTTCTCCACTAGTGGTGGAACCAGGAGGACTTTTGATTTGCTGAGTTGCATGTCCACCTTTAGACCAACATCTGAGTGGCTTCCTACTAATACCAGCCCTTCTTTGTTTTTGGTTCACCAAGCATTCATCATCCTCTCAAAAACTGTAAAAATATTTAAGACTATCTGCTTTAAGGCACAGAAGCTTATTGGCTTGTCTCTAACACCCACATACCCAAAACTGAGAACTGGATTTCAAGAAAAATAGATAAGCGTGTGTGACAATCAAAGCAACAACCATTGCAGTGTAAAGAATAAACATTACTATTTTTGTTTAATGCATACTTTCCATATCCAAGATTTGTCTTCCAGTGATTCAATATGATTCTTTAACATTTAGAAAGATGCAAGGATATTGCATTCTTCAAAGTTACTGCATTCCTGTGTCAAGGATCTTATTACTAAGATTACAATTTTCAAATAACTCTTAGCCTTCACATTTACAAATGTTGAAATTGAAATTTAAGTACAATCTTTATGGGGACTTTCTTCCATACTGCCTGGAGATGGCCTGTGGCTGTGTATTTGGAGCTCTATATTGATCTCTTTTAACTTTTTGCAGTATCCTGTCTGTGTTCTTTTTCTCAACCAACCTCTAGACTGTCCTGTCCAATATTGTAATGTTGTGAGACAATCCAACAGCATAATAGTGAAAAATGCAAGAATATTTAAGGGAACACAAGATTATCTAGCAACCAAAATAGTAAAACAAAAATGTTTGGAATCCAAAAAAAATTACCAAGCATAAAAATGTACAGGAAATGTGACTCATAATGGAGAGGAAAAATAAATAACAAAAGAATCATTCACAGATAAGGACATAGATGGTGAAAGTAGTAGAAAAGAAAGGCTATTATAACTGCATAGAATATATTAAAATAAAATAATGAAAAACATGTGCATGCAAACTAGATGCAAAGAAGGTATAAAAATAATTAATTAAAATACTAAGTTAGAGATTTAAAAATTATGTCTTAGATGAAAAATGCACTGGATGTTTTGAACAACATATTAGACACTGCACATGAAAAGATGAGTGAATTTGAAGAAATAACAATAGAAAGTACCCAAAATGAAACACAAAGTAAGAAAAGCATAAACAAAAACAAAACAAAACAAAAAATCCCAGAAAATCAGATTCCTGTGGAATCACATTGAGCAGTTCAATACACATGTCATGGGAGTCATGAAAAGATATGAAAGAGAAAGAAAGAAAAATATTTGTAAATATAAGGGAGAGAATTTTTCTAAATTTGAATAAAACAATCAAACTATAGATCACAGAATTAAACAAAGTGTGGGAAACAGGAAGAAACATTAAGCTATGGAAAATCTTAATTGAATTATTTAAAACTAGTGATAAAGAGAAAATCTTGAAAGCAGACTGAATGCAGACACAGTATCTAAAAGACAAAGATTAAAAAGGGCAACATACTTCTTGTTAGAAGATAAAGTAGCTAAATATTTAAAATATTGAAAGGAAAAATGTATCAATTTATAATACTATTATCAAAAGTAATCTTTTAAAAACAATGGTGATAACAGATTGATTGTGATAAGATGGTGAAATAGGGAGGTCTAGGACTCAGTTCTTCCAACAGAATAACTAGTAAACAGGAAGAAACTGTCTGAAGCAACTATTTTGAAACTACAGAGGCCAGAAGAACACTATACAGCAACCAGAAAAGAGCAAGAGGAAGTGGCTGATAAATTACAGTAAAGAACAGGAAATTGCTCTCTCCACATAGTGGCTACTGGTGCCTATTCCCCACTATTGCAGCAGGCTACTGTGGGATCCAGCCCCCGGCCAGCTAACTAGCAACAGAAAGGGACATAAAAATCTTCTTCCCCAAGACTGAGGTGAGCACAACCAACCACTGATCATGCCTTTTGATTAGTGACTTTGGATTGCTGGGTCCTGACTCTGAGGATGGCCATTATTTCAAACTGCCTTGGATGAAGGTCAACCCATCTTGGCCAAGGTGGAGGAGACTTAAAAGAAATAAAGGATATTAAGAAGATACTGGGTGAGCATAAAGAACAATTTGAAAGCCTACAAAGAAAAGTAACAGACGTTATGGGAATGAAAGACATGATGGATGAGATTAAAAATACATTAGAGGCACATAAGGGCAGATATGAATTGTTTGAAGACAGAGTTAGTGATTTTGAAGACAGAACATCTGAAGTGGAAAAGACAGGAGAACAGAAAGAGAAAAGAATGGAAAAAATGGAACAGAGTCTAAGGGAATTGACTGACAATGTAGAATGAGCAAATATTTGCATTATTTTGTCCCAGAAGGAGAAGAGAATGGAAAAGGTGCAGAAATAATATCTGAGGAAATAATAACCAAAAACTTCCCAAACTCTTATGAAGGACATAAATATCAATATTCAAGAAGAACAACAAAGAATAAACCCTAAAAGACCTACCCTCAGACACCTACTATACAGAATGGCAAAGAGAGATAAAACTAGGATTCTAAAAGCAGCAAGAGAAAAGCAAAGCATCACAACAAGGGAAACTCAATAAGATAAAGTGCCAACCTCTCATCAGAAACCATGGAGGAGAGAAGAAAGTGGTATGATGTACTTAAGGTACTGAAAGAGATAAACTGCCAGCCAAGAATTCTGTATCCAGCAAAACTGTCTTTCAAAATGAGGGTGAGTTCAACATCTTCACAGATAAACAAAAACTGATAGAATATTAGCAAATGACCAGATTTACAAGGGATACTAAAGGTGGTGCTGCAACATGAAAGGAAAAAAAAACAAGGGCAAGGGATTTGGAGAAGAGTTTAGAAATGAAGATTTTTAGGAAGGGTAAACTAAAAGATAAGAAGACAGACAATAAACAATATGACAAAAGACAGCAAAGGACAAAATGGATGAAATAATGCCTTTACAGCAATAATATTGAATGTTAATGTATTGAACTTTCCAAATCAAAAGACATAGACTGATAGAAAGGATAAAAAAAAAATGTATGAGCCATCTATATGTTGCCTTCAAAAGACCCACCTCAGAGGCCAGGACACAACCAGATTAAAAGTGAAATGTTGGAAAAAGATATTCCATGCAAATAGTAATCAAATAAAGAGATGGAATAGCAATACTAATATAAGACAAAATAGATTTCAAATGCAAACTGTTATAAGAGATGAAGAAGGTCACTATATAATAATAAAAGGGGAAATTCATCAAGAAGAAATGACTATACTAAATATTTATGCACCTAACCTGAATGCCCCAAGACACAATAGGCAAAACTGGCAATACTGAAGGAAGGAATAAATGTCTCTACAATAATAGTTGGAGAATTGAATATATCACTATCAGTTTTGGATAGAACATCTGGACAGAGGATAAGTAAAGAAACAGAGATCTTGAATAATATGATAAATGAGCTAGACCCAACAGACATCTATAGAACATTGCACTCCAAAACAGCAGGCTATACTTTCTTTTCAAGTGTGCTTGGATCCTTCTCCAAGAAAGACTGTATGTTGAGTCACAATAAATTTTAGAAGATTGAAATTATACAAAACACTTTTTCTGATCATAACAAAATGAAGCTGGAATTCAATAATGGATGAGAAAAGGGAAAATTTATAAATATATGGAGATTAAATAACACACCCTTAAATAATCAGTGGTTCAAAGAAGAAATTGCAAGGGAATTCAACAAATATCATGAGATGAATGAAAATGAGAACACAACATATTAAAACTTATGGGACACTGCAAAGGCAGTGCTGAGAGGGAAATTCATAGCCCTTAATGCTTACATTAAAAAAGAAGAAAAAGTTAAAATTGAAGATCTAACTGCAACTCTGGAGGAACTAGAAAAAGAACAACAAAATAATTCCAAACTAATATGAAGTAAAGAAATAGTATGATCAGAGCAGAAATAAATGAAATTGAGAACAACTTAAAAAAAAAAAAAAAAGCAATAGAAAGAATCAACAAAACAAAAGGTGGTTCTTTGAGAAGATCAACAATATCTAAAAGCCCTTAGCTAGTCTGACAAAGAAAAAATGCGAGAAGATGCAAATAAATAAAATCAGAAATGAGAGGGGGAACATTACTACTGACCCTGCAGAAATAAGAGAGATCATAAAAGGATACTATAAACAACTGTATGCCAAAAAACTAGACAATGTAGAAGAGATGGAGAAATTTCTAGAAACATGCAAACCAATTATACTGAACCTAGAAGAAATAGAAGACTTCAACAAACCAATCTCAAGTGAAGAGATTAAAACAGACATCAAAAATCTCCCAAAGATAAAAAGCCTGGGACCGGATGGCTTCACAGGTGAATTTTTTCAATCATTCAAACACAATCTAAAAGCAATCCAGCTCAAGATCTTCCAAAAATTGAACAGGAAGGAAGACTACCAAACTCATTCTATGAAGCCAACATCACCCAATACCAAAACCAGGTATAGATACAACAACAACAAAAAGAAAATTACAGATCAATGTCTCTTATGAATGTAGATGCAAAAATCCTCTACAAACTATATGCAAACATAATCCAAAAACTCATTAAAAGAATTATAACCCACAATCAAGTGGGTTTTAATCCAGGTTAAGCAAGGGTGCTTCAACCCAAGAAAATCCATTAGTGTAATAAACCACATTGATAAATTGAATAAGAAAAATCACATCATCCTTTCAATTGATGCAGAAAATGTATTTGACAAAATACAGCACTCTTTCTTGATAAGAACACTCCAAAAGAATAGATGGACGCTATCTCAATACGGTAAAGTGCATGCATGAAAAATCTACAGCTAGCATTGTACTCAATGGTGAAACACTGAAAGATTTCCTGTTGAGATTGGAAACAAAACAAGGATGCTCACTGTAAACATTGTTATTCAATATTGAGGTAGAGGTTCTAGCTAGAGCAATTAAGGTAGATAAATAAATAAAAGGCACTCAAACAGGAAAGGAAGAAGTAAAACTTTCACTATTCATGGATGATATGATCCTATATCTAGAATATCCTGAAAAATCCACAAGAAAGCTGAAAGAACTAATAAACAAGTTCAGTAAAGTGGGGAGATACAAGATTAATATGCAAAAGTCAAAAATCAATAGTGATTACTGATGTGCAATCTGAGGAGGAAATCAGAAAAAAAATTTCATTTGTGATATCAATTAAAACAATCAAATACTTAGGAATAAACTTAACCAAGGACATAAAGGACCTGTATTCAGAAAACTACAAAACATTGCTAAAAGGAACTGAAGTAGACTTAAATAAATGGAAGGAAAATCTATGTTCATGAGAAAGGAAGACTAAATATCTTTAAGATGTCAATTCTACCCAAATTGATTTACACGTTCACCGGAATCCCAATAAAAATCCAAATAGACTTTTTGATCCCTGAATAGCCAAAAGATATTAAAAAAGAAGAATGAAGTTGGAGTCCTTTTACTATCAGACTTTAAACATATTACCTAGCTACACTTGTAAAAACAGCATGGTACTGGCATAAAGACAGACACATTGACCAATGGACTGAGTAAAGAACTCAGAAATAGACCCTCACATCTACAGTCATGAGAATTTTGACAAAGCTATTAAGCCCTCCCAGCTGGGCCAGAACAGTCTATTCTACAAATGGTGCTGGAAAAACCAGATAGCCATATCCAAAAGAAAGAAAGAAGATCTCTATCTCAAATGTTATACAAAAATTAATTCAAAATGGATGAAGGACCTAACTGTAAAAGCAACAACCAAAAAACTCCTAGAAGAAAATGGAGGAAAACATCTTCAAGATCTATGGTATGCAGTAGTTTCTTAAACCTTACACCCAAAGAAAAAATAGATAAATGGGACCTCCTCAAAACTAAACACTTTTGCACTTCAAAGGACTTTGTTAAAAGGGTGAAAATGCAGTCAACTCAATGGGAGAAAATATTTGGCTATCACATGTATCATAAGGGTTTAATATCTATGATATACAAAGATTTCATACAACTCAAACAAAAAATTGCCAATTAAAAAATGGGCAAAAAGCTTGAAAAGACAAGTGTCCAAAGAAGAAACACAAATGGCAAAGAAACAACGGAAAATTTTTCAACATCACTAGCAATTAGGGAACTGCAAATCAAAATTACAATGAGATATCATTTCACACCTATTAGACTGGCCACTATTAAAAAGTCAGAAAACAGTAATATTGGAGAGGATATGGAGACATAGTAATGCTTATTCACTGTTGGTGGGAATGTAGAATGGTACAGCCACTGTCGAAGACTGTTTGGCAGTTCCTAAGGAAGTTGAATATAGACTTGCCATGTGACCCAGCAATAACATTACTAGCTATATACCCAGAAGAACTAAGAGCAGAGACACAAGCAGACGTCTGCACATCAATGTTCATAGTGGCATTATTCACAATTGCCAAAAGTAGAAAACAAACCAGGCGTCTATCAACTGATGAATGGGTAAATAAATTGTGATGTATACAGATGATGGAATATAGTTCAGCAGTGAGAAGAAATAAATTCGTAAAGCATATGACAGCATGGATGAAGCTGGATGACATTATGTTGAATGAGGCAAGCTAGGCACAAAAGGACAAATACTGTGTGATTGTGCTATTATGAAACAAATATATTGTGTGAACCCATGGAGTTAATAATTAGAATATAGGTTACCAGAAAATATAAGTGGAGTAGAGAAGAGAAAGCTGAGGGTTAATCTGTGCAGAATTGTTAAAAAGGTTGTTTGTAAATTTTTGGAAATGCATAGAAATTGTTAAAGCATATCATGGTGTTTGTAACTTGCAGTGCTATTATATGGGTATGAGAATGGTTGAAAAGAAAATTCTAAGGTCATGTATATCCTAGAAGGACAGGTAAAAATTGTAACATGAGTCTGTATGATATAGTAAAACCTCAAATAAAACACGAATAAGGGTGACATTGCATAAGTAAGACTGTTTTTACAAAATATAAATACAAATATACTAGAAAGAAGGAATAAGAATAGCAGTTATGTATACTAGGTGAGGCATAAAGACATTGAAAGCTGATGAGTTTTGTGTTTTTTTTATTTATTATTATTATTGGAATAATGAAAGTGCTCTGTGAGTGACTGGGGTGATGAATGCACAAACGTAATTACACCAAATATCATTGATTGCACTCTTAGGATGGATGGATGTTTTATTAATATGTATCAATAAAATTGAAAAAAATGCAAAATATGAATGTAGAAATTAAATTAGAAAGAAAAGAAGAGCAAGAGGATAATGCATAAAAAACCAACTAAGTAAAACAGAAAGTGGACATACCAATAAATGCCTTTAAAAAATGGTCTTAAATTTCAAGAATATGAAGTAAAATACAGAGAAAAGGGCTAAAGGATATTAGGAAAATAATGAATCATCAATATGAGAATCTTAGTAAAGAGACAGAAAATATAAAAAGGAGCCAAAAAGAAATATTGGAGTT
This sequence comes from Cabassous unicinctus, assembly GCA_029593785.1. Classification (NCBI taxonomy): domain Eukaryota; kingdom Metazoa; phylum Chordata; class Mammalia; order Cingulata; family Chlamyphoridae; genus Cabassous; species Cabassous unicinctus. The sequence goes on from JAQZBX010057091.1 coordinate 10,533, forward strand.
GAAGACCACAAAAACTGAAATGAAAAATTCTCAGGATGGTTTCAACAACATATTGAAGCTGGAAGAAGAGAGAACCAGTGTACTTAAGGACAAGACTTTAGAAATGAATCAGGCTGGTGAGAATAAAGAAAAAAAAAATTGTGAAAAATATAAAGAGCCGAAGAAACCTCTGGAATACCATCAAGCATACCAATATATACATTTTGTGAGACCCAGAAGGAGGAGAAAGAAAGAAAGGTGTACAAGGAATATTCAAAGAAATAATGATCAAAACCTTCCCAAGCTTCACAAAAGATATGGATATGCATATGAAAAAGCTCCGAGAACAAAAAATCAGATAAACATGAAGATCAAATACACATCACATTGTCAAATGCATCACATTGTCAAATGCATCACATTGTCAAGGAGAGAGTTCTGAAACCTGCAAAAGAAAAGAAACATGTTATTTAAAAGGGAGTTCCTATAATGTTGAGTGCCAATTTCTCATCATGAAACATGGAGTTGAAAAGGCAGTGGGTTGAAATAGTTAAAGAGTTGAAAGAAAACAACTGTCAGCCAAGAATTTCATATCCAGTTAGACTTTCTTTCAAAAATGAGGGAGAGATGAAGATATCCTCAGATAAACAAAAGCTGAGGGACTTCATTCCTCTTGACCTCCCTTACAATAAATAAAAAAGGGAATTCTTCAGAATGAAATGAAAGAACAATAGAAAGTGCTTCAAAGCAGCATAAAGAAATAAGGGCCTATGGTAAAGGTAACCATATGGGTAATTATAAATGTCAGTATTATTGAAGTATATTGTTTGTTATGTACCTCCACTACTTACTTCCTACTGGTGCTAAAATGCAAATGCATAAAAAACAATGATAAATGTTTTGGGCATATACAAAGAAGAAAGTGGTAACAAGTACAAAAATGTAGGGGGAAAAGAAGATTATAGGAAAAGTATATGTATATGCTATTGAAGTTAATTTTTATCAAATCAAATATGATTGTTATATATTTAGGTTGTTAAATTTTAGCCCCAAGGAATATAGATTAAATAGATGAAATATATATCCATATAGAAAAGAGTAGGTCCTCAAAATAGTATAACACCCAAAATATCAAGGAAATGTTATAGTAGGCTCTAATGGAAGAATTGAGAGACAAAAAAGGTATGAGACATACAAAGACTAAACAGTAAATGGCAGAATAAAGTCCTGCATTATCAATAATGACTTAAAATGTAAGTGGATTAAATTCTACAGTCGAAAGATAGAAATTAGCAGAATGGATAAAAAAACATGACCCAACTATATGCTGTCTGCAAAAAACTCACTTTAAATTCAAAGATACAAATAGGGTGAAAGCAAAAGAACAGAAAAAAATATACCATCTAAGTACTAACCAAAGAGTGGTGGGGTAGCTATACTAATATCAGATAAAATAGACTTGAAATATAAAAAACGTTACATGGACAAACACTCATTATATACTGATAAAAGGACAATTCAACAAGAAATATAACAATTATAAATATATATGTGCCTAACAGCAAAGCCCCTAAATATATAAAGCAAATACTGACAGATTTGAAGGGAGAAATTGATAGTTCTATATTAACAGTAAGAGAATTTAATACACCACTTTCAATATGGATAGAACATCTAGACATAAGATCATTAGGAAATACCAGGCTCGAATGATATTCTAAACCAACTAGACATAACAGATACATATAAAACACTTCTAACAACAAAGCAGAATGTACATTCTTCTCAATTGAAAATAAATCATTATCAAGTAGAATGCTGAGGAGTTCATTCCTCTAACCACAAAAAAATCTCAATAAATTAAAAAATATTGAAGTCATACAATGAATCTTCTCTGACCACAACAGAATGAAGCTATAAATCAATAATAGAAGGAGAAATGGAAAATTCACAAATATTTGAAAATTTAAAAACAAACAAAACTTAAACAGCTAATGTGTAAAGAGGAAATCAAAAACAAAATTAGGAAATATCTTGATGCAAATGCAATGAAAATACAACATACCAAAACTTCTGGGATGCAGTGAAGACATTGTTGATGGAGAAATTTATAACTCTAATTGCTTACAGATTTTCTAATTAGGCTGATGATGAAAGTTTGGAAGTGGATGGTGGTGATGGTAGTCTATTATTGTGAGTGTAACCACAGCACTAAGCTGTAAAGTTGAATGCAGTTAAAATTGGTAACTTTAAGATGTACACATTATTGGAATAAAAATTAAAAGATAAAACAATACTGTATAACAGAGTGAATCCTACTGTAGATCATGGACTATAGTTAATACTGCAAGTATAGGAATGATATTTAATGAATTATAACAGATACACAATACTAATACAAGGTGGTAATAATATGGTAGTATATGGGGAAATACACCTAATGTATACAGTAGACAATAGATAGAACCATTTTAATAGTCTTTCATCAACTGTTACAGTGGTAACTACTATTTAAAAAATAGTACACATCAATTCAAGGTGGTGAGAGGGTCTATGGGAAACCTGCATTTTATGCATGATGGTGTGTAAAGTCATAACTTCTCTAATACAAAAAAATATTCACAGGAGGTGTGAATGGAGGCTTTGCCCACTGCACCTATCATCCACCACCACACCAGCTCAGGGAATCCCATCAAGAATCCAGAACACTGCCTGTCCTCGCAGACACCTAAGGATTTGTCCATGAAGAAGAAGAAGAAGAAGGAGAAGAAGAAGAACAACAACAACAACTTCAAACCAGAGATCAAACCTCAAAACAGGGAGAACTGGAAAAAGAAGAGCAAACTCAAACAATATCCAGTGTGAGTAGAAGAAAGAAAATAACAGTGTTTAGAGTGGAGACAAATGAAATAGACAATACAAAAAGAGTAGACAGAATCAACAAAAACAAAATATTCTTTGAAAAGATCAATACAATTAACAAATCTTTAACTAGACAAAAGTGAAAAGAGATATGATACAAATAATGGAACTCAGAAATGAAAAAGGGGACATTACCACCAACCCTGCTGAAATAAAAGATTATAAACAGATACTATGATGAACTATATGCCAATAACTTTCATAACCTAGAAGAAATGGACAAATTGTTAGAAACATACAAACTACTTATATCGACACAAGAAGAAATGGAAGAGCTTAATAAGCCAATTACTAGTAAAGAGATTGAATCAGTAACCAAAAAACCCCAACAAAGAAAAGTCCCAGGACAAGATGTGGCTCCTACCAAGCATCCCAGGAAGAATTAACTTCAAATCAGCTCAAACACTTTCAAAAAATGAAGTGTAGTGAACACTCCCTAATTGATTCTACAAGGTCAACATAACCATCATACCTAAGCCAGAAAAAGATACCATAAAAGAAGAAAACTACAGACCTATATCTCCTATGAATATAGATACAAAAATCCTCAACAAAATATTATCAAACCAAATCCAACAGTGTATTAACAGAAACAGTGTATTAATAGCTTTCTAAGTTCAGTAACAAGACAAGGATGCCCATTATCACCTCTTTTATTTCATATTGTATTGGAAGTTCTAGCCAGAGCAATTAAGCGAGAAAATTAAATAAAGGAATCCAAATAGGAAAGGAAGACATAAAACCTTCCCTATTTGACAATAATATGATCCTATACACAGGAATCCATCCTGCAAAGACTAGCGGGGGTCTGTCCAGCAGAGACCACGATGGTGCAATGAAATTACTCCAACACAGAGGTTGAGAGATATCAGGGGGAGAACAGCTGAAGAAACTGTCCTCTCTCTAAGCTGATTCCCAGCACGCTTTTTATTCAGGATTTTTTTTACAGTCAAAGTCAGGGTGCAGGTGCAGGGGAGCAGGCAGGTCTAGGGGTTGTAAATCACATCATAAGAATTCCAGGCTGAAAATGGGGAAGCAAGATTACAGAAACATTAAGTGATATACATAGGAGATAGGGTGGGAGATAAGGGAGATAAGATGAGATAAGGTGAATTCTATGTGGGCAGAGAAACAGGCCTCCAAGCTATATCTTAGATGTAAAGATTAGAGGGTTCCCACACTATATACATAAAATCCTCAAAAATCCACAACAAACCTACTGGACTGAATAAATGAAATCAGCAAAGTGGTGGGGTATAAGATCAACATAAAAAAATAAGTAGTATTTATATACGCAAGCAATGAACAATCACTATAAGATACCAAGAAAAAAATTCCATTCACAATAGCAACTAAAAGAATCAAATATCTAGGAGTAAATCTAACCAATGATGTAAAGGTCTTGTACAAGGAAAACCCTAAAACTTTACTTAAAAAATCAAACAAGAAGGAACAACCAGCAAGATGGCAACAGTAAGGAGCACCTAGAGTCAGCTCATGCTACAGAGCAGTTAGTAATCACACAGAGCTACCTAAAGCACCTGTTTGGAGGCTCCAGGAGACCAGAAGAGCACCCTGCAACATCCTTGAAAGAATGGAAGGAGGGGACTGCCCATCTGCAGAGAAGATTAGTAAGTAGAGCATTCCACACCCTGGAGGCCAGTATCACTGGTGGCACAAGCTGCATCAGGAGCTATTCTGGCTGGAATTGGAAGCTCCACTCCCCAAAAATGGGGGAGGAAGAGACTGCTGGACACAAACTTCAGCTACTGATTAGTAAATTCGGTGGGCTAAAGTATAATTCTAAGAACAGCTAAAGTTTGAACCTGTCCAAGTCAGAAAGAGGCCAGTAGCTGCCAACTTAACTCCGCCTCTGACATGAGGGGAAGTGGGGCAGACTGAAAATCACAGTGCTGGTAGGCTTCTTTCCATTTAGATCAGATTGCAGCTCTAGCATAAGCCCAGCCCCACCTCTGGCAGGGAGGAAGCTGGGGGAAGCTGTGACTGCCTCTCTAGGAAACTACAGGCCACACCACAGAGACCAGTGACCATCCTACTTTGGCAGCCCAAGCAAGCCTCCCCAGGAGCTATTATGTGCCTGGAATTGGAAGCTCCATTTCCTAAAAATGGAGGAGGAAGAATCAGTTAGTAACCAATTTCAGCTACTGGTTATTAATTTTGGTTGGCTAAAGTATAGCCATGAAAACAGCTAAAGTTTGAACCTGTCCAAGTTGGAAAGAGGCCAGTAGCCACCATTATGATTCCACCCCCAGCATGAGGGGAAGCCGGGCTGACTGAAAATCACAGTGATGGTAGAGATGGGTTTCTTTCACCCAGATCGGCCTGCAGCTCTAGCCTAGGCTTCACCCCCACCTCTAGCAGGGGGGAAGCTGGCGGCCCTGCACCAGCCTCTCCGAGTAACTGCAGCTACATTCAGCTCACACAGACTGAATAGTTGGAAGTCTGCTGAAAACTGCAGTCATCCTGGACCTGCACAGCAGAGATTGCTGCCCACAACTGCATCTCCATCCCGCCCCTGGCAGTGAAGAAGGAAGCGTGAAGCTTCATCAGTCTCTCTGGGCACCTACAGTCTAGGCCTGACAACTTGGATTATTACACACAGCTGTGGCTCTGTCCTTACCCCTGGCAAAGATGAAAGGTGGGAGAAGCTTCATGGGTCCCTGGGGCGATGTGGGCAGCTTGAGCCTCCATAGCTTACAGCACCAACCACATTCTTGGCTCCTATTACACAACCAGCAAGGGAGAAATGGCAAGAAAGTCCTAAACTAAAGAGAGAAGCTACACTCAGAATAAATACATCTAGTAAGCCAGATGCCAAGACACCAACAAAAAATTACAATCCACACCAAGTAATAGGAAGATATGGCCCAGGTAAAGGAACAAGATAAGCCTCCAGATGACATAAAGGAGTTGAGACAACTAATCATAGATGTTCAAACAAATCTCCTTAATAAATTCAATGAGATGGCTAAAGAGATTAAGGGTATTAAGAAGACATTGGATGAGCACAAAGAAGAGTTTGAAAGCATACATAGAAAAATAGCAGATCTTATGGGAATGAAAGCTGCAATAAATGAAATTAAAAATACACTGGAATCATATAATAGCAGATTTGAGGAGGCAGAAGAAAGGATTGGTGAGCTTGAAGAAATGGCCTCTGAAAACGAACATACAAAAGAACAGATGAAGAAAAGAATGGAAAAAATTGAACAAGTTCTCAGGAAACTAAACAGCAGCAAGATATGTGTAAACATACATGTCATGGATGTCCAAGAAGGAGAAGAGTAGGAAAAAGGGGCTGAAGGAATATTTGAAGATGTAATGGTAGACAATTTTCCAACCCTATTGAAGGACATAGATATCCATGTCCAAGAAACACAATGTACTCGCATCTGAATAAATCAGAATAGACCAAATCCAAGACACATACTAATCAGATTGTCAAATGCCAAAGACAAAGAGAGAATTCTGATATCAGCAAGAGAAAAACAATGCATAACATATAAGGGATACCCAATAAGATTAAGTGCTGATTTCTTATCAGAAACAATGGAGGCAAGAAGACAGTGGTATGATATATTTAAGATACTGCAAGGGAAAAACATCCAGCCAATAATCTTATATCCATCAAGACTGATACATAGATCAATGGAACCGAATTGATGGTTCAGAAACAGACCCTATGGTCAAGTGATTTTTGATGATCCTGTCACACCCACCTAGCTTGGGCAGAACAGTCCATTCAACAAATGGTACTGAGAAAACTGGATATCCATTGCCAAAAGAAGGAAAGAGGACCCCTATCTCACACCTTATACAAAAATTAACTCAAAATGGATCAATAACCTGAATATAAAATAAGAACCATAAATCTTCTAGAAGAAAATGTAGGAAAATATCTTCAAGACCTGGTGGTAGGTGGTGATTCTTAAAGGAGATAAAAGGAGGACTGAGATGGACTACTGATGTTTAATGTATGTAGAAGTTTTAATTAGAACTACTGTAAAAGTGTAGAAACGTAGAGTTGATGGTAATGCATTATAGTGAATAACAGCTGGTTTATAAATGGGAATGTGGCTGAAAATGGTAGTCTAGGGATGTAAATGTCAACTGACAGAAAGCTAGAGAATAATATTGGAACTGAATAGCACAGTAAACCCAAAGGTGAATAAGAATTGTGGTTGATGGCATTGATGCAAAAGTGTCCTTTATGAGCTAGAGCAAATGTACTTCACTTTTGCAGCATGGTGGGAATGTGGAGAATCATGGGAAAAATGCAACTAGAGTGACCTATGGACTGTGGTTAACAGTAATAATGTAATATTCATTCATCTATGCCAAAGATGTTCTGTGTTGATAAGTGAGAGTATGGAAAAGTGTGCCACATGTAAGCTATGGACCTGGTAATAATCAGATGATATTATCTCATAATCTATAACAAATGTTCCACCATAGTGTGCTGTGTTGATAGAGGGGTGTTGCTTGGGAATTCTGCACATAGTCATGATTGTTTTGTAAGTTTACAACTTTTGTCATAAAATATATTTAAAAAATAATAATAAGGTGTGTTGGGGGAAAATACACCAAATGTAAGAT
>JAQZBX010057092.1:0-18042 GCA_029593785.1 Cabassous unicinctus
GGAATTTGCATGTTATGATATTAATTTAATAAACACCCAGTAGAATAAATATGAATTATGAGGTGATATATGTTGAAGGAAAAATAAAGTGGTAGGAAAATATAGATGAGAAAGACCTAACTTTGTTCTGAGATGGGTGGGTGCACTGAAGGCATCCCTTAGGAAGGTGTGTTTGATCTGAGATCTGACAATTGAGTAGAAGTTAGCAGGGTTGGTGGGGTGGAAGGATGAGACGAGTGTTCCAGGCTGAAGGAACAGTATATGCAAACACCCTAAGGTTAAAGGGGGTAAGGACTATTATGGAAATTGTAGAAGACTAATATGATAGCAAAGCGAGAAAAGGAGAAAGAAGTTTGGGTTGAGTCCAACAGGTAGATAATGACTTCTAATAACCTAGAGTGTTGTGGGCAGTGTTAAGGGTTTGGGTCTTTATTCTAAGAGCTTAGGATGCTGTTATGGGTATAAAATAGGGGAGGGAAATCAGCACAATTGCATTTTTCAGAAGATCACCACAATGTGGATAATGGATCAGAAGAAGTCATGTGTAGATGTGAGGGTCTAATTATAAGACTATTAAAGTGGTCCAGGAGAGGATGGTAGAAGTGGAGATGCAAAAAATGGATTGATTGGGGAGATATTTAGGATATATAAATGAATTGGCTTGATTATGAATATCAGCTGTAGAGGAAATGGAGGCTGAGATGTCATTTATAACTACTAGTTCTATGGCATGAGCTACTGCAAATGTGTTGGTGTGTTTCATGAGATGCAGGAGAATGAAAGAAGACCAGGACATAGAGAGGTCATGTGTTAGGTGCTCATGGCAAAAAGGTTGAAGACCCATATTTTAGAGAAGTAGAACTAATCTATTATCTGAAATCTCTTTAGTGTGCTATTGAGTATTTCCTAAGCTGGTTCTATTACTTGCTAAGCAGGTAGAACTTTAATGCTGAAATATTACTGGGGTTTAAAAATAACTGCCATTTTTACAAGCATACCATATTCTAGGTATTGCACTAGACACTTTATATTATTATTTCCAAACTTATTATTTTTGATGCATTTCACCCACTTTAAAGATAAGCAATTGCCAGATCTTGGGTTCAAACCCAGGAAAGTCTGACTCCAACTTGCTTGTTTTGAACCATGTAATACCATCTCTCCTGACCTATTGTGAATATGCTGATAGACAAATATGCCTTTCTAATGTTTATGTGAATTTAAATGTCTCTTCTTCCTGTCATCTCTGATTGAGGAAAATTAGATGCAATAGGCATCTTTTGGAATTGAATGTACTGAATATAAAGAAAATGGTGACAGGTTTTTGTTATTGTTATTATTAAAATGATCATTAGTATGAAAGTTATGTGTGGCTTCAGATTTTAAATGTTGTACAAATAGATTAATATAATTATAATTGGCAATATTAAAGGCTCCAAATCCAAGGTAAATTGAAAAAGAATAGTTAACATGGAAATGAGGTTTTCAGTAATGTTAGTATTTTACATTTAAAATGCTGTCAAATTAGTAAATATAGAACTCTCATTAAAATGTATGTCAAATACATATAGTTCTATATTTTTCAAAATTAAAATGTTTTCTCAGTAAAGTATTGTCTCCCCTTTGTGGATCACTGAGAAGTTTAAAGTAGAATAATCTTCCAAGGGCATAGTCCAATTCATTTGACATTATTTACATTATCTCTGATGCTTATCCAATAAAAAATCATTGGATTTTATAGCAGACATGAATCTTAGAGATACTTCAGTTCAGTGCCATTATTTTACTGATTATGAAATTGTAGCTTCAGTAAGTAAAGTGACTTATATATATATATTCCAATTCCCATTCTACTCTACTACCCTTGTTTTTTGATTCCCTAGTCAACTCACCATAACATCAATTCTAAGATATGTTTTTCCTCAGGGATTCTTAAGCATAACAACATTTCTAGTTTACCAAGAACTGCCTGCAGTGGTGTGATGCTGAAGTTCATTGTCACTGCATATACTCAGCATTTTAACAATGGGAGAGGTGGAGAGGTCCAGAGATGGCCACAAGTCAAGGTGACCATTTTAAATGTGCCAGTGTGAGCCAATTAAAAACTAATAAGACAAAAATGTCTTTAATCAATTGGAACCCACAGATGAAGTGAAAATAGACAAAAAGGTAAAATTGCAGTGATAATTGGAAGAAACATGTGAAAGCTATATTTGAACTTCCCTGGAAAAGATTTTTAATATACCTTTATAATGAGATGTTTGGGGGAGTCATTTAGGATGGTTTCTTACATAATGTAAGGATAATATGGTACAGTAGAGATCAAATACAAAACTACAGAGTCCTTCATTTTCAGCTCTAATACTTGTGGTGAAGTTCAATGTAGTTACTTTTTATCTATTTGACTTTGGGCGAGTCATTTTGAACAGAGCCTTGGTTAGCTCACCTATTAAATAATAATAATATTTTTAGACCTAATTCTCAGAGCTATCTTAAAGAACAAATGATTTAACATATATGAAAATATCTAGAAAACCATAAAACACTATTGTATATTATTGAGTGAGAAAAGTGACAGTGCTACTGTTCACTGCCATATTAGTCCATATACTTATCAGAGTTATGTTAACATGATATACAAAATTGTAAGAATAAAAGGGTTGGATAATTTAGCAGATTTATTTTAGTTGATCTCTTTTTGGAAAATTATGGAACATAAAATATTATTTAGTTATAGTGTTATTACATGATTAAGTTAGCTAACCAGTGGATGATTAAAATCTCTACCTATTCACAAAATTTGCAGCTCTTTCTAAGGAAACAGAAAATTAAATGAAAAATATAAATACATAAAGTATCAGGACCAGGAAAAATAAAGGCAGATTAGAAAGACTAGGATTATGTTAAAACATACGTATTCAAGTAAAAGAATCTTAAAATGTAAGTCAACAGCACTTCTCTGGGATTTTTTGCCAGATCATTTAACCTGCATGTAAAGCTAATAGAATGCAATGGTTTGACTTAAACAATGGGAATGTATTGGCTCATGGTTTTGAGTCTAGGAGAAGTCCAAATGAAGGCATCATCAAGGCAATGCTTTCTTCCCAGAGCTTGGTGTGCTGGGACTGGCTGCTGCTGATCCTTTGTACTCAGCTCCTCTGACACATGGCAGCCTCTCTTGGCCTCTTCCTTCTTTTCCAAGTTTCATTGTCTTTCAATTTCTGGCTGCTTCCTCTGTGGCTATTTTCTCTTTCTGTAATCTCCCCTGTAAGACTTTCAATGATAGAATTAAGACCCATCCTGGATCACACCTTATTTGAAGTAACCTCATCAAAAAGTCATATTTACAAGGATTCACACCCACAGGAATGGATTAATTTTAAGAGCATATTTTTCTGGTGTACATAGCTGTCAACCACCACACATACCAAAGTGTTTGAGATGAAATGCGATGTCTGTGACTTTTAACTAGTTCTTCTATAAAAATCTGTAAGTGTTACATGCATATACATGTACACACACAGATTTAGAAAGAAAGAAAGAAAGAAAGAAAGAAAGAAAGAAAGAAAGAGAGAAAGAAAGAGAAAAAGAAATTTAAGCTAATGTGACAAAATGTTAATATTGAATAGAGGTAAAATATATATGAATGTCCTTTGTGCTATTATTCTCCTTTTCTATAGGTTTGAAGATTTTCAAAATAAAAAGTTGGGAGAAAAATTTAATTGAGTCAAACCAGGATCTGGTTTTGAGATGCTGCCTGTCAAAGCAAAATTTTAAAAAATACAGATTCCTATTTAAAATTTTCAGGGGCAAATCAACATTAGAGTTCAAATTCTCTCTCTGAAAGCTGAGAACCTGGTGGCTATTTTTTTGGTGATGTTGAGGTAATGTTAACTAGGCCTATCATCACGGTTTTAATTAAGCCTTAGAGGGTTATGTTTATCCAGAACTGGCTTTCTCTACAACAGTGCCCACCATACATGTTTGTTAAATAATTGTTATGTAATCAGATGAATGAATGAATGCTGTATGAAGTTGCATGTCATTTAAATCTCAAACTCTACATTTGGGAATTGGCAATAACGAAAATAAGGCATTTAAGGTCTGGAAAGGAAGATTAAATCATCTAAAATCCTAAGTCCTCAGAGTGAAAAGGAATTTTATATATTTAAAAGCATGTACCCTAGGCCAAACATCTAGAATCAAAGTCTAATTCTGCCTCTGAAGAATTTGTGGATTTTGGCTAATGTGTCTTAATATTTCTGTACCTCGGTTGTACAGTATTTAAAGTAAAAATAAAAATATGAATTTATGATAAAAATAAAAATGATTTTGGGACTAGTACCTCTTAGTTATATGTATCTTATATCATCTCCTTAATGATATGGTCCATGTAAAGCACTTAGAAAAATGCCTGATAATTAATTGTCCAGTAAATTTCAGTTGCTATTATTTTACAAACTAGAAAACCATCATTTTCTCTTATCCCTCCTTCAGTTTTTAAAATTTCAATTACTTTTTCAGCTAATAATTTTCTCAGAAGTTATCCAGTGAGAAAAACCAATCAAATAGGACCTATGAATATGGAGACCAGAGGCCCTCACACTGCCTTTCCTACCAATGTTGGTTTTCTATGCGCTGGACCAAGAGGTTGACTTTAAAAGTTAAATAATGGCAATCCATTGATTTGTAAATGGAAGTAACAATCCAATAATGGCTAGAAAAGTCTAAATTATAAGTTCTTTCCCAAAAGTATTTTCTTAAATCTTAATGATGCATGCTTAGCAGATGACATACTTAATAATGAGTTTTTAATTTTCTAATAGCGACCATTTTTGCTTCACTTGTCATTCTCAGGAATCACATTAGATTTAGCTAGTTGGTTCTTGTTATTTATTTATATATTCCCAAAATGTGATTACTTTCCATTAGTATTGGGTCTTATTTGTTGATATGCAGACATATTCATTTCTTCTGTACTTTTTTCCTAGTTTTTTTGGTGAAATATATAAAACAAGCAATTATAGTGTTCCACAAGCAGCAACTGCATTCTAGGTACTCAGTTACCTAAGCAAGTTTAAGATTATTGAATGAAAGCATTTACTCTTTGTAGGACCTGGAAAAAAAGGGAAGACTTATTTTTACCTTAGTTTTCTGTAATTACATGAGTTTACATCTTGCACAATTAAAATAACAACTGACATCTGTGGTAGGGCTTTATACTTTAAACAGTTTTTACAATGCATTTCATCAGGGTTAGCAAATTCAAATCAAAGTAACCCAAATTTACTGAAAAGTTTGACCAACCGCAATTCCTACTTCTTTGTTTTTGAGTTCCAGGTCTAATCCATCTATAGGACAGGTTGGGTAACTGTTTAATCATTAGAGATTAGGTTTGTGACTGAAGTAAGTTTGGAGAAAGTTTGCTAACTAATAGAAAATATTTTTCTGTTATTGAGTTATAATTAGAAAATCAAAAGTTCATCTAATTTTTGCAACTAAATTTTGTGTGATGTTAAATATAGATTGTGTTTAATTAGTTGATTTCCTTACTTTTGTAATTGTTAATGGAATCCTTATCCTCAGGTAGAAGGATATCACTTCATTTTCAATCAAAATGCTTTTCATGGCTCAGCAGGTTTCACAGTTAAACTAATTGCCTTTTTTTTCTACCTCTTGGGACATATCTGCCTGGTTTTGCATAGATGTTATCATTTGGAAAACAAAACCAAGAACAAAGTAACTACTTACCCAAACACTGTGATCATGATAACCTTCCAGAAAATACTTGTTAAGTTTGCTTATGGGGAATACTTTTGGTACAGAGCCCTTCAGAAATTAGTCTCAAACTGTGATGAAATCTTATAGCTAACACATTGTTAAACAATTGATTCAGGAATTAACAGAGTGAATGCTGTAATGACTTTACATTCATATCTAGAATTTTAAACTATTTTCACTTGTTTCTCAAAGGATATCAGTTAATTTTGCTATTTCACAGATATGTTGTCTCCTGCTTATAAATCTTATCTTTCCCTTTAAATGCCATCTCTTCCACTATTGTTGATATCATAAATAAGGGAAAAGATGATAGTTTGATTAAAAAAAAAGAAAGTTGTTTTTCCTCTAAATCGTTCTTTTAAATTCCATTCCCTTAAGATATTACTTAAAGAAAGAACTTATTAAACATTTCATATGTCAGTCATTCAAGCAAATGTTAGAGACTCTTTTTAGGGGAATGATTAAAATACAACAGATATTTTACAATGCTGATCACTTTCCCTGTATTTGTGAAACCTGAGCTAAGTGAATTAAGAAGATGTTTTCCAGCTTTGTTTCTATGATTTTATGAATAAACACAGAAAATTATGATGATTTTGACATTATATGTCAAAGGCAATATTGTATCATAAATTGAGAGGAGCAGGGCAAGTGTCCTATAGTAGTATAAAATAAAAGAAACTAGAAAGGATTGAGTACCTATTATGAACCAAGCTTTTTCAAAATGTTAGGAGAGAAATGCTTTTAGAAACCTGTTATGTGTAAGAATGTAAGGCTAAGGGAATTGAAGTCCACCCAATTAAGATGTGTCAGAACTGGAACTTGAATCTAGGTCTTCATCTCTTGTGCTCATTTCCTGCCTACTTGGTGTTATCCTCAGGAAATTGCTCCTTTCACTTTATCATTTTAGGTACTGCAAAGATAGAAGCCTTAGGGTTTGAATATGTAAATATGAGTATCATTTGTTACAATCTAGTATCTCTGACAGTGTTCCTGAGTTTAATATTTATATATTGTATGAAAGGCTTTCTTTGCTTTCATTTCTCTGTGTTTTTAATGCTGAATATGTTATTGTATGCCTACGGTAATAAGAAAAAAGCAAATGAAGTGAAATGTTAAAATCCCCTTTCTACAGCAAACTCCACTTCTCCGCCTATTTCCCAGATAAAAACATTTTAAATAAGTTTATAAGCATCTTCTAGACTTCTCTATATGCATATAATTTCCAATAAGCTTATATTATGCATATTGTTCCCTGACTTGATTGAGTTTTAAATCAGCAGATCATCATGGACATCTTTCCATCTAGACTTGCTACATTTAAAAATATTTGCGTAGTATTTAACTATAATATATATTTACCTCATTATTAATATTACCTTATTTTAACATATATGTAATAATATTTTATTTTAATATATATGTAATAGTATTAAACATAATCATTTAATTATTTCTTACTGATGAATATTTAGGTTTTTTTTTTTTACAACTTTGGGGGTATATAAAAAGCATGCTACAATGAATGACTTTTTGTTAATATATTTTACTGAGTAATATAAGCATTTCTGTAGCTGTCTAGAGTAGAATTTTTAGGGTAATATTGCATGTCCATTTTTAAATTTTGTGTGTGTTATACACATGTCTGAAAAAAAATGATGACTTATACTTCTAGCAATAGAGAATGAGTTCCTATTTTCCTTACACCCGTGCCTGTTATCTGAGGCAGGATAGAATAGGGACCTATGGAGAAAGAGGGCAGAAAACCTAATAAGTCACACAAACAGAACCTGAGGCAATGGCCTGCTAACATAAGCAGGCTGAGGTAATGGCCTATTAACTTTCACCAGCCTACTGACTCACATAAGCAAGTTAGGAAGGGGCTTACAGCACATACCCAAAGGCTGCATTATCAGAAGGCAGACAGCAACATCATTACATGGTGGGAAGGGGCAGGAGCGGCTTCGTCACCTTCCCCACCCACTTTCAGGTTACCTCACATCTAGTGGACAGTGACCAGAGGCCAGTCACCACTGGCCAACATGCCCTGCAGAGCTCATGAACAGCAGCCAGAAGCCAATCCCTACAGGACAGCAGCCCCCACACCCCTGAGCAAATCAAACCTACCCAATAGATTTCCCTTGCTTAGTCTCAAATAGGACAATCAGTGCAGACCTGGAGTCCTGTACCCCATGAAACAGGGAATCCCAGGGCAGAATATCACATTTCTCTCCCTTGAGAATGCTCTCCCTCAACTCCAGTGGTCTACTTTTGTTTCTTTGCTTTACTCTCCCAATAAATTTTCTGCTTGCCTGATTAATTGGTGGCTTGTCCTTGAATTCTTTCTTGAGAAAAAGCCAAGAACCTAGACACCAACTCAGATAACATATCGGTTTTAATCAAGATTGCCAAGCTGATAAATGAAGTATCTTGTTATTGGTTTGATTTGTTTACTTTTTAATATAAATGAAGTGAAGCAAATTCTCATGTACTTTTAGGGTATTTCTCTTTTCTTACGATTTACAAGTTCAAATGATTTGTTCACTTTTCTTTCATTTTGTTCATGTTTTTCTTATTGTTCTTCTGTATGCTTTTTACTTATCATGGCTATGAAACCCTTTCTTAGTATATAAGCTGCAGATATTTTCACTTCATCAGTTGTTTACCTGCTACCTTTGTTCATGGAATGTAAAATATAGATATTTTCACATATTTATGTAGTCAAATATGCCATTATTTTTTCTGAGGTATGTGTCATGATTATACTCAATGTTAATAAATTTTTCATCAAAATTTTATTCTAATTCTTTTATAATTAAGAAACAACATCATCTTTCTTGCTGCTTGCCATTTATGTGCCATACAGAATTAACGTGTAGTTTCCTAAATGCCCCCAAAGACTCTTTACCTTCTTACTTTTACAAGTGCTAAGTCCTTTACCCAGAATAACTTTCTTTCTACAATTGCCACTCCTCATTCATTTACTTGGTCAACTACTTTTTCACAGATCATATAGAACTTGAGTTTCATCTCTTCTGAAAAGCCCTCTCTGATTGGCCAGTTCTGATTAGGTGCCTCTTCTATAGGATCCTGCAATTCTCCATGGTTAACAGTTTTCCCTGCACTGGAAATGTTTGCGGATACGTTAGTGAAACTGAATTCCTTGAAAGCTGGGGCATTATTTCCTTTTAGAGTCATCAGTTTCTAGCATAGCTTCTCTCTCACATAGTGGAGGCTCAAAATATCTTTGATGAGTGGATAATTAGATGTTTGACAAATCTAAATTTGCATTCATTAACTATACTGATCTTTGGTAGTTATAAACTTGTATTTAAAAAGTGTATCATTTGTACTTATATTCATCAAATAGCTTCCAGTTAAAAACAGACATAAAAGTCTGTTTTATTGTCAAATCACCTTTCATTAAATAGGAAAGGAAGCTGGACCTTTGTTGCATCCAGAAAACTAGGGCCAGAATCCATTAACCATTATATTGAAAGGATTATTATGTAATAAAGTCACTTGAGCATTGCAAAGGTTGTGGATTGGGGTTTGAATAATATCATATTACCCTTCTTTCTATCTTCATCTACAAAACCAGAGTGCCAAGCTTAATTTTCAATTGCAAAATATATTCTTTGAGGCTTTAGAACAGAATCAACCCACAGGAATCAAATTATGTTTGCAGTAACTCAGTTAAACTGCTCTTCTAAATATGAGATTTTCTTTAATGAGGGTTATAATAAGCATTGAAATCTTACATGCCTTTTTATATGCTTTTCTGTTTCTACCCTCTCATACCCTTTCCAGAGAGGCACCCATGTATGCTCTTCAAAAAACTAGATAGATAAATTAACCTTCAAAACCTGGACAAAGTATGGGGAAAAGTTTGAAGTATTATGAATTATTCCCATACTGGCAAGAAATTATCCACAATGCCATTTTCCTTTTTTAATATATGTTTTTATTAAAGAAATATTAGGTTTACAGAAAAATCATGCAGAAAATACAGAGAACCCTCATACTGCCCTATTATTCACATTGTGTGGTAGCTTTGTTACAATTGAAGGAAAAATATTATTACAGTTGTGCTATTAACTATAGACCATAGTTTACATTGGGGTTCACTGTGTTCTACAGTCTTATGTTTTCTTAAATTTTTATTTTAGTAACATATATACAAAGAACATTGAGAATAGACTTTGATTAGTTTTTTATTAGTTTTTTTAAAAATATATTTTTATTATAGAGATTGTGAACTTGCAAAACAATCATGAACATGTATGGAATTCCCAAAGAACATCCCTCTACCAACACACTCCATTGTTGTGGAGCATTTGTTACAGATTATGAGATAATATCATCAGGCTATGCCACTAACTATGGTCTATAGCATACACTTGGTATATTTTTTCCATACCCCCCTATTATTAACACAGTACATCTTTGGCATTGTTGTAAGAATATTACAGTACTGCTGTAAACTATAGTACATAGGTTACATTAATTGCATTTTTCCCATGCTTCTCCATATTTTTACGGCCTTGCAATAGTGATGTACATTTGTTCTAGTTCATAGAAGTACTTTCTTGTATCTGCACTAATAACCACAATTCTCATCCACCTATGGTTTCACTATGTTATTCACTCCCTAGATCATTCCCTAGCCTTCCTTGAGTTGACATTTACATCCCTAGACTACCCTTTTCAGCCACAATACAATTTATGGACCAGCTGTGTTAGTTCTACTCACTATAATGTGTTACTATCAACTCTATCCATTTCCACACATTTACAGTCAAGTTAATTAAAACTTCCCCATACATTAAACATCAATACACCTTCTCAACCCTCCTCTTATCTCCTAATAACCTTTACTCTAGGTTTAAACTCCATGCATTTGCTCTTTATATTTATTTCATATTAATGAGACCATGCAATTTTTGTCCTTTTGAGTCTGGCTTATTTCACTTAACATATCTGCATGGTTCATCCATGTTCTTGTATGTGTCACAATCTCATTACTTTTTACAACTGCATAGTATTCCATCATATGTATATACCACATTTTATTTATCCATTCATCAGTTGATGGGATACTTGCGTTGTTTTCATCTTTTTGGCATTTTGTGAATAACACCACTATGAACATGGGTGTGCAAATATCTGTTCGCATCACAGTTTTCAATTCTTCTGGATATATTCCTAGTAGAGGAATTGCTGGATCGTTGGGCAGTTCTATATTTGGCTTCTGGAAGAACCACCAAACTATCTTCCACAAAGGCTGCACCATTTTATATTTCAACCAAGAGTGAAGGAATGTTCCTCTGTCTCCACATCCTCTTCAGCAATTATTGTATTTTGTTTTTTAATAATGGCCATTCTATGTGGTGTCAGATGATAGCTCATTGTAATTTTGATTTGCATTTTCCTAATAGCTAGTGATACTGAACATTTTTTAATGTGCTTTTTGGCCATTTGTCTTTAACATTTGGGGAAATGTCTATTTAAGTCTTTTGCCCATTTCTTAATTGTATTGCTTACCTTTTATTGTTGAATTATGTGATCTCTTTATGTAGAATAGAAATCAAACCCTTATCAGATATGTGTTTTCCAAATATTTTCTCCCATTGAGTGGGCTGCCTTTTCACCTTCTTGGCTAAGTCCTTTGAATCACAAGAGTGTTTAAATTTGTGGAGGTCCCAATTATCCATATTTTCTTTTGTTGTTCATGCTTTTGTTGTAAGGTTTAAGAATGTACCACCTACCACCACTTCCTGAAGGTGTTTCCCTACATTTTCCACTAGGAGCTTTATGGTTGTAGATTTTGTAGTTAGGTCTTTGATTCATTTTGAGTTAATTTTTGCATAAGGTGTGAGATAGAGACCCTCTTTCTTTCTTTTGGCTATGGAAATCCAGTTCTCCCAGCACCATTTGTTGAATAGATTGTTCTGTCCCAGCTGGGTGGGTTTGATAGCATTTCTCAAAAATCACTTGACCATAGATATGAGAGTCTGTTTCTGAACCATCAGTTCAGTTCCATTGTTCTACCTGTCTATCTTTATGCTAGTACCATGCTGCTTTTACCACTGTAGCTAGGTAATGTGATTTAAAGTCTGGAAATGAGAGTCCTCCAACTTTACTCTTCCTTTTTAAGATTTGTTTGTCTATTCGGGTCCCCTTACCCTTCCAAATAAATTTGATAATTGTGTTTTTCATTTCTCTAAAAAATGCTGGTGGAATTTTTATTGGGATTGCATTGACTGTATATCCATTTGTGTTTAATTGACGTCTTAATGATATTTAGTCTTCCAATCCATGAGCATGGAATGTTCTTCCATTTATTTAGGTCCTTTTTTAAAAAAATTTTGTAGCATTGCATTGTAGTTTTCTGAATACAAGTGTGTTATGTTCTTGGTTAACTTTATTCCCAAATATTTTTTCTTTTAGTTGACATTGTAAATGGATTTTCCCCTTCCTCTTCAGATTGCGCATTACTAGTGTATAGACACTACTGATTTTTGCATATTAATTTTGTATCTTGCCACTCTGCTGAAATTGTTTATTAGCTCTGACAGATTTATTGTGGATTTTTCAGGACAATCTAGGTATATGATCATATCCTCTGTGAATAGCAAACATTTTACTTCTTCCTTTCCAATTTGGATGCCTTTCATTTCTTTTGCTTGCCTGATTGCTCTAGCTAGAACCTCTTGCAGTCTATTGAAAAACAGTGGTGACAGTGGGCATCCTTGTCTTGTTCCTGATCTCAGAGGGAAAGCTTTAAGTCTTTCACCATTGAGTGCAATGTTAGCTGTGGGTTCTTATATGGCATTTATCATGTTGAGAAAGTTTCCTTCAATTCTTATCTTTTGTAGTATTTTTATCAAGAAAGGATGCTGTGTTTTGCAAAATGCCTTTTCTGTCTCAATTGATAGGATTATATGATTTTTCTTCATTGATTTATTAATGTGGTGTATTACACAAATTGATTTTCTTGCTTTGAACCATCCTTGCATGCCTGGTATAAAACCCACTGGATCATGATGAGTAATTCTTTTAATGTGCTGTTTGATTCTAATATTAGCAAGTATTTTGTTGAGGATTTTTTCATCCATATACATTAGGGAAATGGCTCTTTAATTTTCTTTTATTGTAATCTTTATCTGGCTTTGATTTTAGGTTGATATTGGCTTCATAGAATGAGTTTGGTTCTGTTACATCTTATTCAATTTTTTGGAAGAGTTTGAGTAAGATTGCTATTAAATCTTTGAATGCTTGGTAGAACTTAACCTGTGAAACCATCTGGTCCTGGGCTTTTCATTTTAGGGGGTTGTTTAATTACTGTTTCAATCTCATGTGAATAGTTTGTTGAAGTCTTCTATTTTTTCATGGGTCAATGTAGGTCTTTTGTACATTCATAGGAATTTTTCCATTCCATCTATATTGTCTACTTTGTTGGCATACAGTTGTTCATAGAACCATGTTATAGTCTCTTATTTCTCTGGGGTCAGTGGTAATGTCCCCATTTAAATTTGATTTTATTTATTTGCATCTTCTATCTTTTTTTCTTTGTCTAGCTAAGGGCTTGTTAATTTTTTTAATCTTATTGGAGAACCAGCTTTTGATTTTTTTAATTCTCTCTATTGTTTGTTTTTTTTTGGGGGGGGAGGAGGTTGTTCTCAATTTCATTTATTTCTTCTCTGATCTTTACTATTTCTTTCCTTCTGCTTGCTTTGGGAAGAGTTTGCTGTTCTTTTCTAGTTTCTCCAGCTGTGTTGTTAGGTCATTGATTTTAGCTCTTTCTTCTTTTTTAATGTAAGCATTGAGGGCTATAAATTTCCTTTTCAACACTTCCTTTGCTGCATCTTATAGGTTCTGATATGTTGTCTGCTCATTTTCATTTGTCTTGAGATATTTGTTAATTTCTCCTTTGATTCACTGATTATTTACAAGTGTGTTTATTAATCTCCATATATTTGTGAATTTTCTCTTTTTCTGCCTCTTGTTGATTTCCAGCTTAATTCCATTATGATCAGAGAAAGTGCTTTGTTTAATTTTGATATTATTGAATTTATTGAGAGATGATTTGTGAGCCAACATATGGTCTATTCTGGAGAAAGATACATGAACACTTGAGAAGAATGTATTCCTGCTGTTCTGGAGTGCAATGTTCCATGTATGTTTAGTCTATTTATAATCACACTATTCTTGATCCTCTGCCCAGATGTTCTATCCAATGCTAAGAGTGGTGTATTGAAATCTCCAATTATCATTGTAGAGACCTCTACAATTATTGTAGAGACCAGTGTTTGCCTCATATAATTTGGGACATCCTGGTTAGCTGCATATACATTTGTGATTTTTATTTCTTCCTGGTGAATTGTCCCTTTTATTAATATATAATGTCCTTCTTTGTCTCTAATAACAGTTTTGCTTTTAAAATCTATTTTATCCGAAATAAGTATAGCTACTCCACCTTTTTCTTTTTGGTTTATTGTCTGTGTGGAATATCTTTTTCCAGCCTTTTGTTTTCAATCTAAAGTGAGTATCTTGTAGACAGCAAATAGATGTCTCATATTTTCTTATCCATCCCACCACTTTGTGTCTTTTGATTGGGGAGTTTAATTCATTAGCTTTCAATGTTATTACTGTAAAGGCAGTTCTTGCTTCACCCATTTCAATCTTTGGGTTTTATCTTTCATATTTTATTTTCTCCACTCGCTTTACATTTTTAGTTACCTTTACTGATATAATCTTCATTTCTAGACTCTCTTCCAAGCCTCTCTTTCCTGTCATTTCTTTTCAGGCTGTAGCACTCCCTTTAGTATTTATTGTAAAAATTCTCTGTTAATTACAAACTCTCTTAGTTTCTCTTTATCTGTGAATATTGTAAACTCAAGCTCATTTTTTGAAAGACAGTCTTGTCAGATATTAAATTCTGGGCTGGCAGTTTTTCTCTTGCAGTATCTTAAATATATCATATCACTGCTTTCTTACCTCCATGGTTTCTGATGAGAAATTGGCGCTTAATCTTATTGCGTATCCCTTGTATGTGATGCATTGCTTTTTTCTTGCTGCTCTTAGAATTCTCCCTTTGTCTTTGGCATTTGACATTTTGATTATTAAATGTCTCAGAGTAGGTTTACTTGGATTTATTTGGATGAGAGTACATTGTGCTTCTTGGACATGGAAATCTATTTCCTTCAATAGGTTTGGAAATTTTCAGCCTTTATTTCTTCAGATATTCCCTCTGCCCCTTTTCCCTTCTCTTCTAATTCTGGAGCACCCATGACATGTATGTTTGTATGTCTCTTGCCATCATTTAGTTCCCTGAGACCCTGATCAATTTTTCCCATTCTTTATCTGTTCCTTTGTATGTCACTTTCAAAGGCCATGTCTTCAAGCTTTCATATACTTTCTTCTGCCTCTTCAAGTCTGCTGTTATATGCATCCAGTGTATTTTTTATTGTACTTATTGTGCCTTTCATTCCCATAAGATCTGCTTCTTTTCTATGTATGCTTTCAAATTCTTCTTTGTGCTCACCTAGTGTCTTCTTTGTATACTTAGTCTCAGTAGCCTTCTCATTTAATTTATTAAGGAAATTTATTTGAACATCTATGATTAGTTGTCTCAACTCCTTTATGTCATCTGGAGGCTTATCTTGTTCCTTTGACTGGTTCTTATCTTCCTGTTTCTTAGTATGAATTGTAATTTTTTATTGGTGTCTTGGCATCTGGTGTGCTAGATGTATTTATTCTGGGCACAGTTTCTCTTTTTAGCTTAGGGCTTTCTTACCCTTTCTCCCTTGCTAGTTGTCTAGTTGGATGTAACTGGTACTATAAGCTGTGGAGGCTGATGCTGCCCGCATTGTCCAGAACCAGTGAAGCTTCTCCCACCTTTCTCCCCTGACAGTGAGAGGGATAGAGCTGCAACCATGTGTAGTAACCCAAGGTGTACAGGCCAAGACCATCTGTATTTGCATGGAGAGACCAATAAAGCTTCAGGCCCCTTCTTCCCCTGCCTGGGGCAGGGATGGAGCTGCAGATTTGGGCAGCAAACTAAGCCATGAGGGTCAAAACTGTCTGCAGTTACCCAGGAAGACTGATGTAGCACCGACTCCTCTCCCCTGCCAGGTATGGGGAAGTACCCTCTGGAGTGCCCAATGATCTAATCCATGTGGGCTAAAACACCTGCAGTTGCTCTGAGAGGCTGAGGGAATACGGTCTCTTCTGCATTTTAAGGTGTGGGGATGGAACCAAAGGCATCCAAAAGACCAGTATGTGTGGGCCAAAAGCCTGCAGTTCCCCAGAGAGGCTGAGGAAACACAGCTCCTCTCCTATCTTATTTGGGGGTGGGTGTGGATCCACAGGCACCCAATGGTCCAGTCCATGCAGGCCAAAAATGCTTCCCATTGCCTAGAGAGGCTGATGAAATACAGTTCCCCTCCTATCCTATTGGGGGGAGGGGTGGGGATGGAGCCACAGGTGTCCAACTATTCAGTCTGTGTGGGCTGAAAGCACCCACAGTTGCCCAAAGAGGCTGGAGAGTCACCGCCTCCCTCTTGTGCTATCAAACTGGACAGTTATTGCAGGCCAAAAGCACCTGCAGTTGTCCAGATAGGCTGAGGAAACACCAGCCCCCTCCTATCCTTTGTTGGGGACAGGGGTGGAGTCCCAGGTGCTTAACAAACCTGTCCATGCAGGCTGAAAGTGCCTGAAGTTGTCCAGAGAGGCTGAGGGAACAAAGCTTCGCCTCCTATCCTATTGGGGGAAGGAATGGAGCTACGGATATCTGAGTATCTAATCTGTTAGGGCTGAAAGCACCTGAAGTTGCCCAGAGAGGCTGGAGAAACACCAGCCCCCTCCTATCCTATTGGGGTGCAAGGATGCATCCCCAGGTATCCAACTATTCAGTCTGTGCCAGTCCACAGTAATTGCAGTTTACTGGAGAGGCTGGTGCAGGTCCCACCAACTTCCTGTCTGCCAGAGGTGGGGCTGGGGCTTAGGCTAGAGCTGCAATCCGATCTGGGTGGAAAGAAGCCGGTCTCTACCTACAATATTCAATCAGCCCGACTTCCCCTCATGCCGGAATTGGAATTAAAATGGAAGCTACCAGCCTCTTTCCTACTTGGACGGGTTCAAACTTTAACTGTTCTTAGTATTATACTAAAGCCAGCTGAATCTACTAATCAGTAGCTGGAGTCAGTCGGTGGCCAACTGTCTCTTCCTCCCCTGTTCTGGGGAAATGGAGCTTTCAACTCCAGCCATGGAATAGCTCCTGAGGCAGTTTGCACTACCAGTAGAGAAAAGCCATTTTTTCCCTTTAACTCGACCCCTATTGATAAACCAAATACTAGAGAAGGAATTCCAGAAGGAATACTTTTGGAAAAGTTTTCTGGATACCTAGTCATTTGGAATAAAATGCATCCGTGGTGTGGAGTGCTCTACTCATGAATCCTCACTGCAGATGGCCAGTCCCTTCCTTCCATTCTTTCAAGGATGTTGCAGGATGCTCTTCTGGTCTCCTGGGGCCACCAAACAGGTGCTTTAGATAGCTCTGGGTGATTACTAACTGTCCTGTAGGATGAACTGACTCTTGGAGTTACTTATTCTGCCCCCATCTTGCCCTCCCCAAGTTTAAATCTTCATTAGTTTGTTATTCTTTTCTTTCCTGAATGACATCATTTCATATATTTTGCTCAGCTATTGTTAATTATATAAATTAATTATATTAATGACTAAATTTAATTTGTGATATCACTAAAATACATATCCTTTCATTACCATCAGCGATGTGCAGTATTATTCCTTGGCAATTTTTCTGTGAATATTTTTTTAATTTTTCAGTCAGCAGTCACTTGTTTTATTCCTTGATTTGAACTGTTATTTACATGGGAGCAAAATAATTTTTCGGAGAAAAGGGGAAAAGCAACCAGCAGGAGGATTGCATTTACCATGTATGCATTTTTCATTTCATGAACTATTTTTAATTTTTATTATTTTACTTGCTATACTATTTCCATTATTTTTAGTTTTCATCACTAAGGATGCAGGCTTCCTTTGGAGCCACGCTTCCCACTCAGTTTACCAGCGGGGATTGTCATATTAGTGGTGTAATGTAGTCCTTAACTGTAGATGCCTCTGTCAGTTCTGCAGCTGCATTACTTCTTGTCAGCAGCAGTAGCTATTTTAAATAAAATTGATATTATGGCCTGTTTTTTGGTATTAGCTGTACCTTTATTTATGTTTCTTTTATTT
>JAQZBX010057093.1:0-18044 GCA_029593785.1 Cabassous unicinctus
GCTGCGTGTCTCCTCCGTGTCCGCCCATCTCCCCCTCGCTGCGAGGTCCTGTCGCATCAGCCCACGGCACCGCGCGAGCCGGCCTGCCCTCACAAGGAGGCGCCGGGAAGCGAACCAGGGGCCTCTCATATGGTAAATGGGTGCTCTATCCACTGAGCCACACCCACTTCCCAAGCATCAACTTTTGACTTTGTTGATTCTATTTTTTGTTGTTTGTTTCATTAAGTTCTACTCTTTATTATTTTCTTCTACTTTAATTTTTCTAATGTCTTGATGCTTATTAGCTCATTAGTTTTCATTTTTTTCTTCTCTAATATAAGCAACTAGATTTTAGATTTCCCTCTAAATATGACTTAACTGTACCCCACAAATTTTTATATGTTGTATATTCATTGTCATCCATTCCAAAATAGTTTTAATTTTTATTGTAGCTTCTTTAACCTCTGGTGAGATTTGGGTCTACTGCTTACTTTCCAAACATTTAGGGATTTTCCAGTTATTTATTTTTTTATTGATTTATAGCCTAATTACACTGTGGTCAGAGAGTAAACTATACTTTGAAATTTGTTGAGACTTACTTTGTGACTCAGAAATGGTCAGTTTTATTTAGTAAATGTCCCATGTGAAAATAATATGTATTCTGTCCTTTTATCTCAACATTAGCAGAAACAAACTGAGCCCCATTTGATCTCACCGAAGGTGAATTCGAACTAATCTCCAGGAGCAACATTCTATATATGTCATAACTTTCTATATTACTGATTTTCTGTCCACTTGTATCAGTCCCATCAATTTTTGTTTAATGTGTTTTCAGGCTATGTTACTAATTACATACCAATTTAGAATTCTATCTTTTTGACAAATTTA
The DNA here is from genome assembly GCA_029593785.1 of Cabassous unicinctus. Taxonomy (NCBI): domain Eukaryota; kingdom Metazoa; phylum Chordata; class Mammalia; order Cingulata; family Chlamyphoridae; genus Cabassous; species Cabassous unicinctus. The sequence goes on from JAQZBX010057093.1 coordinate 868, forward strand.
GCCTATCTCTGTGAAGTGTCCCTTTCTCTCTTGTAACACCTGCCTTAAGATATTCTTTGTCTCAGGTTAAGGTGTTCACACAAGCTTTCTTCTAGTTCGTGATTGCATGCGATATTTTTTCCATCATTTTACTTTCAACTTTTCTGTATCCTTTTACTTTTAATGTGTCTGTTTAAACAGCAAGTGTTTGGTTTTTCAAAACCATGTCTGACAATATTCCCTTATTTAATAGGAACATTCAGTCCATTTACCCTATTTACATAATACCGGTATGTCTGGGTTTAAATCCACCACCTTTATTATTTGCTTTCCATTACCCTAAATATTGGTTCTTTTTCTCTCCTTTCTATCCTCCTTTTGCAATTGATTTTTAAAATTATTTCACCTCTCCTCCTCTATTAATTTGGTAATTGTGTACTTTTAGTCTTCTTTTACTGGTGAAGATTTCAAAACCCATTTCTGATTTATCAAATTCAGATACTATCAGGTACTTTTATCTTCTTCCTGGACAATGAACCATCTACAACCACCTGCCATTTATGTGCCATTGTTTCAGGGTGTTTTAAGTCTCTCTACATTTTAAACCCTGGGAGACATCATAACTGCTTTTAATTTTATGCAAATTTTAAATCCCACAAAATATTGTCATTGTTTTATACAGTCAATATTTGTTTAGATTTATTCGTATTTGCCTTTTTGTTGTTTATTCCCTTCTACAGCTCAGGGCTTTAGAGCAAATATTCTAGTGACTTATTCCCTTGATTCAGTTTATCTGAAAGTGTATTTATTTTCCCTTCGTGTTTGACACATTGTTTTGCTTGCTGAAATTACGGGTGTAAAGTTATTTTCTTTCAGCATGTTGAAGATGTCTTTCTGGGGTCTCCTAGCAGCCTTTTTGTTTCTGTTCAAAAGTCAGTGACCAGTTGCAGTGACTGGTCCTAATGGGCCTTTTTTTTCCTCTTTTGTCTATAGGATTTTCCTCTCTGAACTTAACCCAGCACCATGGCTTTCTGTCTTTTATCAGTTTTGGAAAATTCTCAGCTGTCACCTCTGCAGTACTGCGTCCGCCTTACCTTTGCTTCTCTCCTTCTGGATCTTGTGTCTTAGAACTTATTAGTCTTATTGGCTCTTCTCCATTTTTCCATCCTTTTTTCCTAAGTTTCGCTGTGGATATTCTCATCTGACCCATTTTCTAGGTCAATAATACTTTCTTCAACTGTATTCGATCTGGTGTAAAACCTCTGCATTAAATCCTTAATTTTGGTTGTTATAGTTTTCAGTTTTATAATTTCTCTTTTGTTCTTTTTTATACTTTCCAATTATCTTAAAAAATAATCAGTAGCTTTTTCAGAACAGTTTTAGACTTACAAAAAAATTGAGCAGGGAGTACAGACAACTCCCATATCCCCCACCTGTGCACAGTTTCCCCTACTAACACCTTGCTCTAGTGGGGTAAATTTGATACATTATTATTAACTAAAGGCCATAGTTTACGTGAAGGTTTACTCTTTGTCTTGTACAGTTCTATGGGTTCTGACAAATGCATAATATCATATCCACCATTATAGAACCAGACAAAATAATTTCACCTACCAAAAAATCCTCTGTATTCCAGCTGTTTGTCCCTGCTTCCTTCACCTCTTCGCCCGGCAACCACTGACCTTTTTATTTTCTCTATATATTTGCCTGTTCCGTGATGTCATATAGCTGGAATCATACACTGTGAAGCCTTTACAGATTGGCCCTTTCGCTTAACAATATACATTTAAGGTTCCTCCGTGTCTTTTTGTGGCTTGATAGCTCATTTCTTTTTGTCACTGAACATTCCGCTGTATGGGTGGGCTTCAGGTTGTCCATTCACAGTTGAAGGACATCTTAGTTGAGTCCAGGTTTTGGTGATTATGAATAAAGCTGCTATAAACATTCTGGTATGCAGGTTTTTGTGTGCCCATAAATTTTCAATTCAATTGGGTAAATACCTTAGAGCATGACTGCTGAATTGTAAGGTAAGACAATGTTTAGCTTTTTAAGAAATTGCCAGACCGTCTTACAAAGGGGCTGTACCATTTGCATTCCCACAATGAATTCCCAGCAATGAATAGAGGTCCTGTTGCTCAGCCTCCGTGACAGCATTTGGTATTGTTTTTTTTGTTTTTTTGTTTTTTATTTTAGCCATTCTAATAGGTGTAGTGGTTTCTCATTTTTATTTGCAATTCCCTGTTACAAATGACTTTGAGCATCTTTCTGTATGCTTATTTGCCAACTTTGTATATTCTTTGGTAAGAAGTCTATTATTTGCTCAGTTTTCAGTTGGGTTGTTTGTTTTCCTGTTGAGTTTTAAGAGTTCCTTTGTATATTTTAGGTATAAGCCCTTTATCAGATATGTGCTTTGCAAAAATTTTTTTTTGATCTTTGCCTGTTTTCTTTCTCTTTGGTGTTGGCATGCTGTATCTTTCTCCATTCCTTTACCTTTTATCTGTGTATTTACATTTAAAGTGGGCTTCTTGTAGACAACTGTCTTAGTTTCCTCTGGTTGCCAAAGCAAAGCACCACAAAATGGATGACTTAAAACAACAGAAAAATTTCCTCTTATAGTTCTGGAGGCTCCAAGTCCTACATCTGCAGGGGAGAATGCTTCCTTGCCAATTCCTAGCTCTGGCGGTTTGCCAGCAATCCTTAGGCTTCAGGCTCCGCCTCGGCTGTCACATGCTGTGCTCCTCTCCTGTTTTTTTTTTAAGAATTATTTATTTATTTATCCCCCCATACTGCTTGTGCTTGCTGTGTCCATTTGCTGTGCGTTTTTCTGTGTCTCCTTGTCTCCCCTTGTTGTGACGTCTTGCTGCGTCAGCTCACCGCGCCTTGCAGGCTGGCCTGCCTTCCCCCGGGTTCGTTTCCCGGGGCCTCCCATATGGTAAACGGGAGCCCTATCGATTGAGCCACATCCGCTTCCCTCTCCTGTTCTTATAGGACACCAGTCATAGGGAGTTAAGGCCCACCCTACTGTAGTTTGGCCTTATTGTAACTAATCCCTTCTTCAAAGACCCTATTTCCAAATAAGATCACATTCACAGGACTGGGGGTTAGGACTTGACCATGACTTTTTTGGGGGACCCAGTTCAACCTATAACAACAACATATAATTAGGTCTTGTATCTATATCCATTCTGACAGTCTTTTAGTTGGAATATTTAGACTATTCACATTTAAAATGATTCTTGATATCTACCAAGTTTGTAACTATTTCCTATTTGTTGCACTTGTTCTTTCTTTTTTTTTTTGTTTTCCCTGCTTTTTCTGCCTTCTCTGGTTTTAGTTGAGTACTTTGTTTAATTCCATTTTCTCTTCTCTCTTAGCATATCGAAACCTAGATTCAGAATTCTAGGTTGGTGGTTTTCCTTTCAACACTAATTATTTCATTCCACTCTTTTCTAGTTTGCATGGTTTCTGACAAGAACTCCAAAGTAGTTCTTATCCTCGTTCCTCTATAGGTGAGGTGTTTATTTTTTCACCTGCCTGTTACCATGCCTTTTAATTTTTTGTTGCAAGCAACAAAAATTTTTGTTTCAAGTCGGACATGATGTATTGGGTGATAGGAACAAGCAAACAAACAAAAAACCAACTCAGGGGGGCTGATGTGGCTCAGTGGTTGAGTGCCAGCTTCCCACATATGAGGTCCAAGGTTCTGCCCCAGCCTGAGTACCTAAAAAAAAAAAAAAAAAGCCCGGGGGCTGTTAAAATGGTTACTTTTCCCTGCCCTCTGCAAGGAGATTTCTCTCTGCCCTTCACCCTCTCAATCTAGTGCACACTCGGCCTCCAGCAATTGGTCAAAAGTACCGTGTAAGTGTTGCTACCAGCTACTGGCTCCAGCAGCTTCTGCTTCAGTTCAGATGGTCTCAGCTGTGATTCTCCATATTTGCTTGTCTCTCCAGACTTGGGGGAGGCAGTTTGCCCTGTGACCTCAATTCTTTGAATCCAAGAAAAGTTGGTTTTTAGGTTTTTCAGTCTGGTCCTTGTTGTAAGGATGGGAGTGATGACTTCCAAGCACTTTAGGTGTTGGAGCTGAAACTGGAAGTGCATAGTGATTCTTTTTACTTTTTATTTCCAAGTAGTTTTAGACATACAGAAATGTTGCAAAAATAGTTTTCCCATATAGCCTTCATCCAGCTATCCAATAGTGCAATTGTCAAAACTAAGAAATTAACATTGGTACAGTATTAGTAACTAAACTACAGACCTGATTTAAATTTCACCATTTTTCCCACTGTTGTCCTTTTTTTTCTGTTCCTGGATCCAATCCAGAATTCCATATTGCATTTAGCTGTTATTTCTCCTTAGTTTCCTCCAAGCCCTGACAGTTTCCCAATCTTGTCTTTCATTACCATGACACTTTTGAAGAGTACACATCAGTTCTTTTGTAGAATATTCCCCAATTTGTGTTTGTTTCATGTTTTCTCCTGCCAGTGTGGGTTAAGTGATGTGCCCTTCTCCAGTGTAAGTAAAATAACCTGCGTTGGGCGCTCCCAGGAGAAGACCCCTTTCCAAGAAGGGTTTGTTCAGAAGACAAAAACAGTGGACCTGCAGGGGTTTTCCAAGAAAACAGACATACCCTACAGGGTTGCTGATAAGCAGCAGCTGACGATAAAACCCGTTTTGGTCCAGCAGAGTGATATTTTATCAGAATGGACAACCATACCATACAAATGGTGTACATCTGCTCCGCACTTTGAAGACCTTGCCCTACAGAAAATGGAAACAACACAAGCCAGTCAGAACACTTCCTCCCTTGCTTCACCATTTGCCTTTATGAGCTTCCCCTTTCCAGCCCCTGGGAGGAGCTCCCTTATACTTTCTGAATGGGATGCTACCCCTTTCATGAATCGCTCAATAAAACTGTGACTAAAGTAGACTTATTATTATCCTACTATAGACTTATTACTATTCTAGCAATGGAAGAAGTCTTATTGATGTGGAGGCAGTGGCCACCAGATGTTCTGAGGGATGGGAGAAGGAAGAATAGGTATAATATGGAGGCATTTTGGGGACATTGGAGTTGTCCTGCATGACATTGCAGTGACGGACACAGGCCACCGTATATTTTGTCATAACCTACAGAGTTGCGCAGGACAGAGTATAGACTATGGTGTAAAATATAGTCCATAGCTGGTAGCAATTCTTCAATATGTGTTCATCGGTTTGGCAGATGCACCACACTAATGAAGGATGTTGTTAATGTGGGAAAGCAGGGGAGGGCAAGGGAGTGAGGCTTACAAGAATCCCTTATATTTTTTATGTAACATTTATGTAATCTAAAGCTCCTTTAAAAATAAGAATTAAAAAAAAAACTGAGATCCTAAATTCCATGAAAAGTTTGCTTTCATCGAGTGCATCATATCAGAGGCTATACGATGTCAATGTTTTATCACCATGATGTTAACCTTGATCATTTGGTTAAGGTGGTGACTGCTGGGTTTGCCCACTATAAAATTACCTTTTCTTTTTGTAATTAATAGATATCTTCAGGGAGATACTTTGAGACTGTGCCAATATCCTGTTTCTCCTCAAACTCTGTCCACTAAGTTTAGCCTACAAAAAATTGTCATGTATACCTAATAATGATTTCGTTTCCCTCATTCCCTCTACAAATATTAATTGGGATTCTTCTGTAAGGAATATCTGACTCTTTTCTCCCCCATTTATTTATGGACTTTCTTTTTGGCACCATAAGATGCTCCAGGCTCATCTTGTATTCTCCCTGCCCCATCCCTGGAATCATCCACTTCTCCAAGGAATCCTGATTCTCTTTAGAGAATGGTATTTAGAAACCTAAATCTCAGCACTAAGTCTTTTTACTGCTATTGGAGTGTCATTTCTCCTAAGCTCTCTTTGTGGACAGAGCTAAGAAATATCTATAATTCTGTGTGTGTGTGTGTTAAAAACCATGAGTTGAAACCTCCAATTCTAATCAACACCATACGGTTTATTCTAGCCTTCCTGTTTTCCTTCTATGAAATTTATTTCTCCAACAGTGACAGATCTTTGTCATTATCTACAGAATATTTACTTTTTTGTTCACTCCTAGTATACACAAAGTAGTTTCAGCATTGCTAACTTATACTGCTATAAGAAACAAATTGACTAACTTAGACTATGGTAGATATGTACATTTTTTTCTGTCTTTAGACTTACAGTATTGAGTTACTTAGGATAGTTTTTCCTTCCTCACCCCTTTCAGTTTGGTTGTTATCCATTTATTATACCGTTATCGTCACTTGTTATTGTTTACATTCCAGTTTGGGTTCTTCCCACATCCTGGCTGGTTTTATTTGATTTTGGTATATGTGAAACATAATGGTTCTAGGAGTTGGAGCCATACAAAAAGGTCTACTCAGACGTGCTGCTCCCTCACCGTCCCTGCTACCCAGTTCCCATTTCCTCCTCCTTTTTACCCCTTTCCCGCTCATAAGTAACAAATTTTTTTTTGGTTTGTTTATCCTTCCTGTATTTCTTTTGCACAAATGAGCAGATACACATGTTACATGAAGAGCAGCATACATTATTCTTTCACATTTAATTTTAAAGTCTAATTTCTAAAAACACATTTTCTGTGTCTGTTCTGTGGTTTGTTCTCTCCTCTCTCTCTCATATGTTGTCACCTCATTTGCCTGTCTCCTCATCTGCCTGTATATTTTTTAAGAGCAGAACACTTGAATATAAAAAGTTGTAGAAATAACTTGAGGCCTAGGATGATTTTTATCATCCTCCAGAGAGGATTTACACAGGTTTTCAGTAGGCAATTAGGGGCACTAGCAATCAGAGATCAACTTAGTTCAATTTCCAGAGCTGAGAAAGCACAAAGCTGGGTTTCAGTCCCCACAAGAGTCAGTCTACTGCCAGTTCACCTTTTCCCCTTTTCCTCCAGGGTTCCAATCTAAGGGAACCCTTCTTGAAAGGCCCTAGTCTCCCAGTTTTGTCCCCTAAACATTGGGGGGTGGAGGGCTGATTCCCCGAGGGAGATATAGCCCCAATGCCTTTCTCACCCCTCTGGGTTAACAGATGCTCTTGGATCTTGGTTCCATAATTCTTTCTTGCCTTGTTATCTCTTTGATGTCATCAAATGGGTATTTTTTAGTTTGCTAAGCTGCTCAAAGTATATGTCATAAAATGGGTTAGCTTTTAACAATGGGAATTTATTCACTTACAGTTTAGAGTCCAGGAAAATGTCCAAATCAAGGCATCATCAAGTTGATGCTTTCTTCCCGAAGACCTGCTGCCTGCGATCTTTGGTTCCTCTGCCACATGGCAAAACACATGGCAGCATATGCTGGTCTCTCCCTTCTCTTCCAGGTCTTGTTGCTTTCAGCTTCTGGGTTCCGTGGCTTTCCCTCTCTTTGTCTGAATTTCATTCTCTTATAAAGGACTCCAGTAAGAGGAAAAGACCCACCCTGAATGATGTGGGTCACACCTTAATTGAAGTAACATCATCAAAAGATCCTTCCTACATTGGGTCCTCACCCACAGAAATGGATTAACCTTTTTTTTCTTTTTTCTTTTTTCAAGCGTAGGCAAGGGAGGAAAGAGTTTATTAAGAAACAAGAACAAAGATAGTACACACCTGAGACGTGGATGTGGGCCATGCTGCAGGGTGAGATGCACACGTGGGGGCCTGGGGTAGGCCTTTCCTCCTCCCCTTTCCCCATATGAAGGAGGGAGCTCAGCTATTTGCTGTCCTGATTGGTTGCCTTTCTACCTTCAGCTGTCAGCTTTCAGGGAACCAACAGGGAGGCCTTTCTGTTTGGAGCTATCCAGGGCTGCTTTTGATCCTGAGAGTTTCAAACAGGACCTCGTGACCAGGGTCTTGGCAGGCTTTTCGGCTACAACGGTTATGGCTTTGTTCTCAAGTAGCTGCCTCGTGGCTAGAAAATATGGACTGCTTCACAAATCTGCATGTCATCCTTGGGCAAGGGCCATGCTCATCTTCTCTGTATCGTCCCAATTTGAGTATGTGTGCTGCCAGAGCGAGAACTGGATTAACTTTAAGAACGTGACTTTCTGGGGCACATACAGCTTCAAACCACCACAGGGTGGTTTGTAATATTTTGTCCAGCTTCTCTGCTGTCCTCAGTGGAGAGTGTGCCTGAGTTCTGCTGTTATAGAAGCAGATGTTCCTTCATTGCATTACATTGAGACTAAATCTCTCATGTTGGATGATGCATTTTGTGTGGATTTTTAAAAATGTTTATTCTTTTCTCATGGCTTCAAATTTTTCTTTCATGTGTTTAGTTTGCGGGTGTGCATGCACACGGCTAGTAGCTGAAGTCCTTGGAGGTCTAATCTTGTTGCCTGTGTCTGCTGCTGTAGCTCACAGTAGACTGTTTCCTCTCGAGTTTGGTAAATTTGGATTGTGATGTCATATTCAGAAGACCCGTATCTTTGCCTTCGGGGCTAAGGGAAGGCCATGCTAAAGTGAGGCTGTGCTGGCTTCTTTGAGGTATCCTGGGACATCACCATCCTGAGACCGTCTGTTACAGTAGTTTCTCCCATGGGTTGAGAACAAATGAATACCACCCCCATGAGAGACACAGGGCTTTGGCTTCATGTTTTCATGGGAGAACCTGGGCTAATAGAAACTTCCTTGGTTTTCCCAGTGCTGGAGAGGAGACCTTTGATCTAGACTATCATTTTGTATCCCTTCAAGAGCCCTGGCTTCATGCAGGGTCTTGGTTCCAGGTAACTTTGTGCCTGAAAAGCCTCATTTTCTGTTCTTATCTGGGTGTTTAGTAAGACCAACCACCGTCTTCTCTACCACTACTCTCTGCCCAGTCACTGGATCAGCCCACACACTTACTTACTGCTCTGATCTTCAGTTTTCTCTTTGTTTTTGACCCCTTGGAATTTCCTTTATTTTCCTGAAAGCGCAATAGTGCTGTTGAGGGGACGGTCATGATATTTTAGCTAGTATTTATAGTTGTTTGCAGTGGGAAGGTTTCAGGTCTCTCACCTAACATATTGCTGGAAAGAGAAACAAGGCACCTTCCCTAGTCAGTCACAAATCTGAATATTTCATGTGAACAAATGAGTGGAATTGTCATACTCTGCAAGTTTGGGACAATACGTATTCTTCCCCCTTATCCTTGTCTCCCCCAGAAGCACCCAGAGAACACTCTAAAGGCCGATCTGCCTGCGTCCACTTCAGCCCCAGGGAGGGCAGTGATGGCAGCAGGACTCCAGGAGCCTCCTCTGCTGAGCAGTCCCGAGGTGAGACAGACGGCGAGCAGCGGTGTGAAAAGGGGAGAGGCTTCTCGAAGCAGCCCTCCTGTGTCAGGGTGGCCGGGCCTGACGAGAAAGGAGAGAACCCTCCTCGAGCAGCCGCAAGCCCTCCACAGCGGGATGGCCACTGGAAGGCTGGCAGAAGGCACGACACCGCGCCCAAGGCCAGAGGGGCCCCTCAGAGAAGGCGTGTTCAAGAGCTCAGAGGAGGAAGGTGCTCCCCAGCTGGTTCGAGCAGGCCTGGCAGCGCCAAGGGGGAGGCGGTGCTTGCCGGGCAGAATCCTCTCCACCATCGGGCACCAAGGAGTAAAGTGCCCCAGGACAAGCTGGCAGGAGGGGTGTCCTCAGATGCGCCACAGGGTGTGGAGGTGGTCAGGTCAGGACCCAGGAAGCTGGGGGCGGCTGCCCTGTGTGAGGACGCTCGGCGGTCTCCAGAGACTGAGCCACCACCCGCCCCCCGCGCTGGGCAAGTTGTGAACATTGACCTTCTCCCCGTAGAGCTCCGACTTCAGATCATCCAGAAGGAACGAAGTCGGAAGGAGCTGTTTCGCAGAAAGCACGAGGCGGCGGCCGCCATCCAGCGCGCCTGGAGAGGGTAAGGGGTCGGGGCTGCTGCGCCCTGGGCTCTGGGGTTGTTTCCGCCCCTGACGGGCTCTGCTGTGCTCGCTGCGGTTTCCCTCACGGGTTGTTTGTGGTGACAGATTTCCTTGAGCCTGCCCGTGAGGTCCACACGTGAAGACCCTGGAAAATGACATGGTATGAACTACGTGGAAGGCGTTTTTGCCCAGAAATATGGGAAAGCACCCAGGATAGAGGGGTAAAGGGGAGAGCCCTGGGCTTGGAACCAGGAGCCTGAGGAGCGGGTGACTCTAGCAGCTTAGCTGACCTTGGGCACATCTCTTGGCCTCCCTGTCTTGGTTTCCTGTGGCTGCCAACAAAGCACCATAAACTTGAGGGGGTGGGAGGGCGCCTAAAACAACAGAACTTTATTCTCTCCCACTTCTGGAGGCCGGAAGTCTGAAATCAGGGTGCGGGCACAGCCCTGCTCCTCTCCTGGCTGCTGTGGTGACTTGCTGGCTGTCCTTGGCGTCCCCTGCGCCCCTCTGCATGTGTCTCCCCTCCCCTTCCTGTAGGGCACCAGTCACGCTGATCAGGCCCACCCTCCCCAGGATGCCCCCACTTAACTTGCCTAACTCCATCTGGAATGACCCTATTACCAAATAAAGTCACACTCTGAGGTACTAGGGATTAGGAATTCAGTACCTCTCTCGGGGGACACAGTTCAACCCCTAACACTGACCTTCAGTTTCCTCATCTGTAAACAGGATTTAGCAGTTGCTGCACCTGTCCTGTTTATGTCAGGTTGCTGGAATGAGACCACGTGTGCTTTGTAAACTCTAAAGCACTACACACCCAAGAGATTTCATTTTTCTTCTTCGTATTAGGTCTTTACCACCCAGGGATTATCAGACCCCAGATACCTCAACCAGGGTCTGGATATAGAAGATTAATGGGGTGAAATTTATTACAGAAACTTTTCTGAGCATCTCCCAAGCTCACAACAGGGGGTGGGTGCTGGGGCCAGAGGCTGTGGCGATGCTGAGTTCCAGAGAGTGTCTGCTGGAAGCTGGGGAGCCTGAGGGCGTCCTTTGTAGGATCCTGCAACTGTCTGCCACTCTCCTACGCTCTGTCAGCCCTCACCATGGAAGCCAGCATCAAGGGGAGGACTGTACCCCTTGCCAGTGGGGATCACATGGCCACGTCTCTGGGGAGAGAAACAAGCAAATCCCTGCAAATGAAAGGGCTGGAGAGAGGTGGACACTAGAGGTGGACGGGAACAAGACAGTCTTGCGGAGTCCAGGGAGAGGCGTCAGGGAGCATCATGGCCAGGACCCGAGGGGCTTGTGCGCGCCCCGCACCCAGCCTTTGTGATGTTTCCTCGTGCTTGTTCATGCTCTCGGCGTTTGACAAAGTTCCCTCTCAGGCCTGGTGCCATCTCACCTCCCGCCCACACAGGGAAGCAGGCACAGGGATCAGCAGCCCCACTTTGCAGACAAACTGTCTCAGAGAGGAAAACGCCTTGTCCTGATGTCGGGGTGCAGCCTCTGGCCGCCTATGGGCCTCCAGCCCCTGCGCCCTCGCCGTGGTCAGCGTGCTGAGGCTGGAGGCAGGCTGTGCTCTTCCCCTCGGAGCAGGCTGGAGTGGGGCTGCCTGTGTGACAGCTCACGCCCCTCGTGGAAACCACACGGGGTGTCGTTGCTGTCGTTACTCGTGTTCGTACCAGCAGGCAGCAGCTTTGGGCACTTGTGCCCAGCACTGTGCAAAGTAGTTTCCACGCATCAACTCATAAACGTCACAACAGCCCTTCTCATCCCCGTTCGCCAGATGAGGAAACTGAAGCAAGGAGAGGCGGATTCATTCTCCAAGGCCCAGTGCTGGCCTTGGACTGTGACTGTGCCTCTCAAGCTACAGCTGGGAGCGGCCACTGGGCCCTCCTTGGGGGCGTTCCAGGACGGGCACTGGCTGCCATCCCAGAGGAACTCCAAGTATTTCAGGTGAAACCTGGGATTAAACAGGCCCACAGCTGCTCCCTGGCTGAAAGGCATCCCCTCCGCCCATCTGGTCTTCAACTCCTTTGAAGAGCTGGAAGCTGACAGGTCCTGTCAGTAAGTGTCCATAGTGGCAAATAAGCCTTCAGTCCCTCCTCCCAAGAACAGTGGGCTCATAGTCTCACATGCCCATCTGGAGGCAATTACTCAGGCGCCCCGGCTGAGCCATCGTGGACCCTGAGGCCTGCAGCAGCGACTCCCGAAGGGCTTCGGAGGTGCTGCAAGCTGTGGAAAGTCAGATGCTAGCAACATTAAAAACACTTTCAGGGCTTCTGTCCTTGTACATCTTCCATTTTAACGACAGGAGCCCACTCTGACCACACACCTAAGAAGCCCTGAGGGATGGCCCCTAAGGGCTCAACAAATGCAGGCTCCCCTCAGAGGGGCATGGTGAGGGTAGAGAAAGGGAGACGGCAGAATCCATCCATAGGGGTGGGCTGAGCAGACTGAACCTCGGGCCCTGAGAAAACGAAGCTTAGTCTTAAAATTGAACTTTACCACCAATCAAGACTTGACTTTTTAAAGATTGAAACCAGACAGACAAGCTGAGCTGGCTGGACAGTTGCTGTGGCTAAGAGCAGCTGCTGTGTAAACACTGGATTTTTTCCCTGGACATGGAGAAGAGCTGACAGAAGGTGGCTTACCTATCTTGGTCTGAGGTGAATTAACAAGGATAAGCTGGACCAAGAGAAGAGCCATGAGCCCAGGGCTGAAAGGGATTCTCAGGCATGTTAGGGTTCTCCCCAAACTTGGAGCAGGTGCTCCTGAGAAGGGGAGTAGAAGGGGTGTTAACTGTGAACACTGGGACTGTCTGGTCACCTGGACGTGGATTTGCGCTCTTCACACCAGAGTGGATCAGGCGGGAGCTGGGCTAACAGCTTCAACAGTACCTGGGCCTCCAGCCGGTTCTCTGCCCGCAAGAGCACAAGAATATGTGGAAGACACCGAACCACGGCACAGTGCTGCCCTGTAACCAAGCATGTCTCTCCAGGTGGCTTTTTGGAAACGTGCACATATTCTAAGTAGAGGGATGCCAGGGCTTGTCACTCTACAGGAAAAGAAAGGCTCATGTAGCTTGCGTGAAATCAGCCTTTGGGGAAGGAGGGTGGAGGCTACATCAAGTGCAGCAAGGAGCTTTTGACAGATTTAGGAAGATTATTTCCTCTTCGGTATATTGTACAGCTCAATCTGTAGTTAGTTGTTAATGCAGCTACAGAAAATGAACCCCAAGGCAGCTGTCCTTTGGAGGCGCCACAACAGTCGTGTGCACTAAGAGGTTTGGGGTGCATGAAGGGCAGCTCAGTGGGCTAGACACCTTCACATTACCACCAGCTGTAGAGCCCTCGTCACCCTGCCCCTTCCCTCTCCCACTCCAGGCTCCATCCTCTGCGGGATGAGCAGCCTTTATACTCTTCTTCAGCCCCTCTGGGTCCCCCCCCCCACCTACAGAATACAGACCAGAGTCCTTAGCAGTGCTGGGCTGTGGGTTTGAATGGTGGTTCCTCCTGGTTCTAGCTGTATGAGCTTCTGCAAGTGACTCAACCTTTCTGAGCTTCCCAATGTCTACCTGACAGGGTTACTGTAAGGCTTACTCAGAGAGAAGTGGCCTGGCCTACCACAAGCCCGGAGCAAACGCTGGCCCCTCCAGTGTAGCCCCAGCCCCTCCTTCCCTCACCAAGCACATCATGCTCCAACCACCCCACTTCCTGGTTTTTCTGCCCCAATGCCACATCTCTGCTCACACTGACTCTGTGGCCAGGAACACCTTTCCCTGTCTGCTGAGCAGCTGCCCATCCTTTACAACCTAGCACAAAGAGCAGCTTGGTAAGCCTTGGCAACCTCCACACAGCCCTTCCTGCACCTGCCTTGGTGTGCAGAGGACTTCTCGCTCTGTGCCGCTTTGGTTACCCAGCACCGTCCCACTGCTCTGTGAGCAGCTTGAGGGCAAGAACTGACCTAATTCATTTTACTGAGTTCAGGAAATGTTTGCTGGTGAAAAGTAATTCCACATGCTGCCTCTGATATGAGGAACAGGAGTTTAAATAAAACTCCCCAGAGTTAAAAATACTATTTTTATAACTTGTAGGAACCTTAAGGAAATTTCCTTAAGACTCGGATCTGGTAAGTCTTCAAGCATCTCCGCTTCTCTGTCCCCACCAGCTACCAGCTCAGGAAGCACCTGTCACACCTCCTGTGCATGAAGCAGCTGGGAGATGGAGATGTGGACAGATGGAACCGCGAGTGCACGGCACTGCTCCTCCAGGTTTGGAGGAAGGAACTGGAACCAGAGCCCCCAAAGACTGCCACTCTGTGCAGGTCGGCCAAGAGTCCACCCAAGGGTAACTCAGGCACAAAGTCCACCAAGCACTCGGTGCTCAAGCAAATCTACGGTAATCCTCTTTCCAGGCCCCTGGTGGTTTACAAGCAGCACCCCATCAGAATCCAAAAAGGGATTGGCTACACCGGGGAAAATCCCATTCAGAGAGGCACTTTCTTATTCTAATTCCAAGCACCGAGAGAATTCTCAGCACCACTTGTAGTGCTTCTCTCCCAGCAGTTCTGGGAGAGAACTGGTTCGTGAGGCATTCTGGCATCTCAGAGAGCCTTCCTGCCGAGAGCTTCTCCACTAGGCCTCATGACTGGAAACCTCACTCTAAATCTCAACAGACCCCTGCTTGGGTCTTGCCCTTGCACCACCAGCCTCACTTGGGCCTTCCCTATGCTAAGAAGTTCAGGGATACCCAGCAGTGGGAATGTCCCAGACCCAACACTACAGGAAATACTTATTCACAGATGTGCTGCTGTAAACTGAAACATCTTCTAGAGAAAGCTCATCCAAATAAACTCAGCAAAGACTATTCTGGCTAGCTTCCCAACAGAAAACAAGTGGAGCCAAGGCACTGTAGAACCAGATCTCCCACAGCCCAGGCAGCAAGAACCTCAGGGTTTTGCCCTGGGCTTACACAGTATCCCCACATAATGCCTAATTCATCTTGGCAGGCTCCTGCCAAGCTCAACTCGACCTCAGGTAAGAAATTCAGAACTTGGTCTGGCCACAGCTGTCAAAGATTGATAATGTTGTTGGCTGATTTCAGGTTGCTCTCAAGAAGGGAAAGTACCTCATCCTGCAAGACCTTCAAAAGCCCCTTCTGTGCTACGTCTCAATTCAGGTGAGGAAGTCACTGTCCTGGCAAAGCAGATGGGGGAAGACAGTGTGGGGAAACTTTTCCTTGTTTCATCCCCAAAGGTGGGAAGCAGTAAAAGAGATTGCCCAGGGGATCCAATGGTCATTTGATTTCAGGTATGCATGTGTTTCTCATGCCCCTTTCATGAAATTATTACTGCAAGCAACATTTGTCTCCATAAGCAGCAGTTTTCAGAACCAAAGCTACTACCATAACATTGCCTCTAACAGAAACAGTACTGATCATTTTCACATACTTAGTAACAGCTTGGAAATTTTTTTTCCATTTTGATTTCACAATAAGAATCCCCCCAATCTCTTCCCCCAAAATAGGAAGAACTCCCTTCACCACAAATTCTGGCTTTTGCTTTTCAAGGCACCATAAAGAGGACCTTGACAGCATGTCTAGCTCAGGCTCAACTATGCACTTTGACTTATCCAGGAGACACTCAGGGAACTTTCTTTTCAGCCTGAAGGCAAAGTGTGTTTTTACTCAGGGCCCCTTCATTCACGCCAGCACTAAATTTGGATGATAAGTTCAGTGCTGTCAGCAGCTAATGCCAGGTCCAGGCCTTCTCCGTAGGTGGCTATGGCAACACACCACCCCTCGCCCTCCCCAGATCCAGTCATCTGGCAGGAGCACCTGCAGCTGGGAGGGTGAGCAGCGGCTGTCAGCGTGAACTTTAACATCTCACTCTTGGTGGGGGGAAAACCTGGAGGGGGGCACAGAATAATTACTGCCAAGGCTTTAATAGGAGTCGGACAACTTCATGTGATATAGGCAGGCTGGTCAGGGAGTGGTGAGGGGGGCAGGGTAGTGAGAAACTTTCAAAGGAATCCAGGCCCACAGTGCTGGATAAGAAAACATCCATCTTTAGACTTGAGCATATTGAAAAAAAGTTTCAAAAACAGAATTATCAGATAAAACTTCCAGAAAAGTGACATTTGGATGACTAAATACTTATACATTAATCAGAGCATTTTTCACTGTCTCAAGAGAAAAATCCAAAAATACCAGAAATTGTAAAAATTAAGGTGTTTGGCAGCATTAGGGACTCAGGGGACAAAGTAAACAAATTTTGATTGGTTGGACTGGAACAAGGTCTAAAGGGAATTCTTTCCTAATCCCAAACTCGGGATAAGGTTTGGTTAGGCTCACCACCACCCACATTAAGCATTAACAGTGATTAAAGGCTTATGGCCAGCAGAGCTGCCAGCTACAGTTGAGCTGAAGTCCGTATGTGCTTTATACAGAAAGCATGTCTATAAATGAAAAATAATTTCCATGAAATGGGCATGACTTGGACACACAGAAGTTTCTACAATGTGAAACCACCAATACCAAACTGAACCAAAAAGCAGAGCATTAACTTTGGTGTTTATTTTGAATAAAAAGTAAAGTTGGTTCATTTTTTGCCTTGAATTCCATGAGGTTAAAGATTTTCTGTTTTTTTGCTCACTGCTTTATTCCTAGTTTTAGAAAAGTGCTTGGCATATATATATATATATATATATATCTGAGGTTATCTCTTTAAATTTTTTTTTTTAACTCCACTTAAAAATTCTATTCCAGTGAGTGGAATAATAGCCATGGCTCCAGTGACCACTAGAAATGACTCCTAATATGAATCCAGAATATTCCTGCCCACCTGCAGGACACAGGTTCTGCAGATGACAATTCTTTATACAGTGAAGGTTCACTTTAAATAATGTTATTGAAGTACAGTAATAAAATCAAGAGGGAAAAACTAAGACATATATTTGTTACTTTTAAAACTATTTGCCTTTTGTATCTGCTTATTTGCTCCACAGAAAGTTAGAGGCAATATATACCAACCTGGCCTCAGCAAGGTCTCTTAAGTATTTAAGGCCTCAATGTCTTCATCTGTCAAATGAGAGGGGTGATTACTTCACCAGTGTTTCCAATTCTGGCATCCTGTAAGTGTAATTTCAAAGTCAAAAAAAAAGGCCTCAAGAAATCCATTTAAAGTTTGATATCCCAGCAGTTCATCATCCTTGCAGATATGAATAGTTTTCAAACAAACCTATTTCCTGGAGCAAACTATAGGAAACCACCTGCATGTGTGTATAAGTAAGTGGGGGGGGGGGGGGGGGGG
>JAQZBX010057094.1:0-18036 GCA_029593785.1 Cabassous unicinctus
TTTATTTTATTTTTTTAACAGATACTTAGATTACATAAATGTTACACAAAAAAATATACCGATTCCCATACACCTCACCTCCCACACCTCTCAGTGTTTTCCCATCTCACAGCCCAGGGAAAATGTTAGGTCAATTGAAAAGGCCTAACCATACCTTAAACCCAAAACTGGCAACTAGCAGTTCCTGTTGCTTTTCAGGGTGGGAGCTCTCAGTTTCAGCGTTTTCCACCACCACCACCACCACCACCCCTCCCTGGTCATATAACTAATACAATGCAGTAGTTTGGGTGGTCAGTTGTGGTGGCAGCAGGGAATGTGAAGGCATGCTTCTGGAGCCAACCTGCCAGGCTTGACCACTGACTACCATTTCCAAGCTGGGTGATCCCTAGCAAGTTACTTTAACCATCATGTACCTCAAGTTTCATCCATCACACGAGATAATGCCACAGGGTTGTGATGAGGAACAAATGCACTGATCCATGTAAAACACTTAGGACACTCCTGGCACATAAAAAGTGCACAGTAAGTATCTGCTATTTATTAGTAGTAATTAATAATTACTATTACTATTCTAATAACAAGGGTTTGACATTTGAAAAAATGATTGCCAAATATCTAGAATTCTTAAAAGAAACCTCAAAAAGCATCCGGGCAGGAACTATTAACTTAAGACAAAAGAAAAGCATCTCCATCTTCAGACAAAATTTCTAATACCAACATATGACCTTTCTTAAGAAAATTTTGACAAAATGTTTGTTAAAGATATAGGGCAAAAAAAATATTAAGGGCTAGCATTTCTTGCATACTTACTATGAACTGGCACTAATCCAAACATTTTACATTTATTAGTTCATTTGCGCCTAATAATAGTATTTTGAGGTAGGTACTACTATAACCCATTTTGCTGATGAAAAGTACAGAGGGTTAAGTTACTTGCCCAAGGTCAGGCAGCTGGTTTGAGAAGGAGCAGGGATCCAAACACAGACAGGAGGCTGCAGAACCTGCTTATTTAACCACTAAACTCTGAAAGAGAATTCTGTTCTTCCAATGAAGTAAAATTAGATTTTTTTCTGCTTCCCAGAACACCACATTTATTGTGTGGACAGCTTTTCCTATGACTGATTTTCTTTTAGAATTCTTGAGTTGAAATTTCTCTATGAGATTTACTGATGTATTTGTTTTGCCCCTTTTCCATTCTCTGTTTCTACGCTATGTGTAAGACCTAAGCGGATTAAGATCTACGTACTAAAAAAGTGGATGAACTTTATCGCAAAGCCCGTTAGATTGAAGTATTTGTTGACTTTTGAAAGGTTTTGAGATTAAGTGTACAAAACACTCTTCATGGTTAAAAAGGATTATTATGGAATATCAACACCATTCTGTTTACAATATATGTTATATTTTCAATATTGTCTAAAAACAAACTCTTAGTCAGCTTCAAACTTTATGCTTGACATTTGTGTCTGTCTTTCTCTTTTGAATCTACATTCCTGATAGTTCAACTCATTTGCTTTTCAGCCATCCCAACCGTCTCCATTCTCTTGCCACTTCATTCTATAGGCATAAAACTATACAATGAAACCTCTGGAACAAAACATGGGGGAGATAATGGCCCCAGGTTGAGCAATCAGCTATGAGCACTATGGGAAGTGTAAAGAAAAAAACGAATGAGCAGAGAATACACCAATTTGGAATGAGATAAAAGGGTGACTGCGTCACACAGAGGAGCTAGCACAGAAATAGCAAGAGAATATTGTAATTACCATTTCTGCCCATTGATTTATGGAGCCAGCTTTCCAGGGGCCCCCACAGAACAAGAATCCCAAAGGAATGATGTAGCACTACCTAATCAATTCTCAGGGTGACCCCACAGCATCAGTCAATCGAGGTTAGTGGTCATTTTAAATTCACTGTGAAAGAAGAGCTTTTAAGGAAGCCCTTAATCAAATGTAATTATTCTGGGGGATGATGGAGGATCCATTTAGCCTTGCTTATGTGAAGGAATATAAAGTAACCCTAAGTAAGGCTGGCCTTGGGGCATGTTATTTACCAAATCGAATTCAGTTTGATTTTCTGTTGTGTTCAAAATGGCCTCTGAGCAATGCTTTTCCTTTACTTACCTACCAGATCTTGGCCCATTGTAATGAACAAAGAGGGCCCTGAGATTTTTCTCTCATTACCCTACATTATGCAAAAAGAAGCACAACTATTCTCACTGAAAATGTGAATTACTTTCTTTCTGCTTCATTGTTTGTGATACAAATAAGTTTGAAAAATATGGAGAACCACAAAGCAAAAAATTAACAGCCATCAAATAACCACTGTTAATATTTTGATATACAGCCTTCCAGATAACTTTTCTTTGCCTATACGTAGATTGATAATATCTTGAGCTTCTCAATTCAGTTCTTTCTCATTTTTGAGCCTTCCCCTAGCTAATCAGAGAAATCCACACAGCCTCCAGGAGAACTGGGGTAAGGAGTCCCTTCACATCAAAATTATTTTGAAATATCTGCTTATTCCTCATTTAAACCTAATTTGATGGATTCTGACTTTAACATGAGAAAGATGGCTCAGAGTTTCACAGCTTTTTGCTACCATGATCATATTGTACTCAAGCATATTATTCTGGGAACTGCAAGAAAAGATGTTGAATGTGTTTGACATACAGTAACAAACATCAGGCTGGCAGACATATGGTAAAAGATATGTATGGGTGCATATGGAGTGAGTTAATGGCATCATTTGTTCAGCCCCAAAAACCCTTGGGGAACCGTCAGCTCAGCTCTCCTTCCAGATCAGGCAAATTGGTGCTCCGTGTGAGAGGAGAAGAGCTTCCTCCAACCCAACCCACATTGCTGTAGCAATCACATCCATCAGCTCCAACAGTTTTCCCTGTAGGAAGCCCATGGGAGTGCAGGGGACTGGCTTATTGCTACTCTGCTGTTTCCCAGAGGGCTGGACCAGCACAGGATTTCTGCCTAACCATGAGAGAGCTTGCCTCTGGGGAGGTGGGCGAACTTATTCTCTAGCTTGAGAAAGAGAGAGCCACATTTTATTTTTCTGATCTGTGGTGGATAACAAATGCTACCATTTCTACTTTATGTCTGATGGAGTAACAGCACCAGGTTTAGAAGACTTTTCCACAACCTACAGTGTAGCAGAGTCTAAATTCAGAAAATCCTCAAGCCTGGTTTCCAGTGGACATGCTCTTGCCATTTATATTTGTGGTCACCATCATTTATTTCTTTCTGCATCATATCTCTCTTTGTAACCTTGCACATGGCAGTGCTTTATGAATTTTCATTGACTAAATAATAAATCTAAATGTGGCCTTGGACATATCACTGTCCTCTCTGGGACTGTCCCTGCCAGTAAATGAGGGTTTTTACTAGGTGCTTCTAAGTTGCCTTCCAATTCTAAAGTCTTCTAAGGTATGCTGCTAGCATTTTACCTGTACTATCTGCTATGCTACCTGATCTCTTCTCTTCCCTGGACCAGTGCTGGAGGGTAACCTAAAGTGGCTTGTGAGCCCAGGACCAGGGGGCTTTATCAATAATATTATCACATCCAAAGAAAGAAGTTGCCATCTAAAGGAAGGAGGAGAGCCAATTACAGCAGTGTGAGTGAGGCCAGAGCAGAGGAGATAGGCTCTAGTTGACTGGGACAGTCCAGTCAGGAGGGAATTGCAGAGGGTTGGTGCTTCCTCAAGGCCCATTCTGGATTACACGAAATAGCCACTTCCCTGTGAACTCATTCTCTGTTTCCCAAGTTGCTTTCTGGTGCTAACTGAACCTCAAATACCAACCAAGAGGTTAGATTGCTTTAATCAATGGAAAGTATATTTTACTTCATCTGCTATTTAATTAATGTCATGGTTTAAACGTGGTGGTAGACTGAATAATGGCCCCTATGGATATCCCTGGAACCTGTGAATGTCACTTTATATGAAAAGGGGGACTTCATGGATATGACAGCTGAGAATGGGGAGATTTTGCTGGATTATCTGGATGGGTCCTAAACGTAATCACAAGCGTCCTTATAAGAAGGAGAAAGGAGGTTTGACACCAAAGAAGGAGGCAACATGATGATGGAAACAAAATGCTACATTTCCGGCTTTGAGGGTGGAGAAACGGGCCTGGAGCCAGAGAAGGCAATGAATGGTGGTAATGAATGCCAGCAGCCTCTAGAAGCTGGAAAAGGTAAGGAACAGATTCTTCCCTGGAGCTTCCAGAAAGAATAAGCCTTGCCAACATCTTAATTTTAGCACATTAAAACTGATTTTGGACTTCTGGCTTCCAGAACTATAAGAGAATTATTCAAGCTGTTTTAAGCCACTACATTTGTGGCAACTTGTTGCAGCAGCAATAGGAAACCAATGCAAATACAACCCCCACCCCCACCCCCCGCCCTTGTGATGTTAGTACCGATGATCTCCCACCTAAGAGTCAGGTTGCTTTTAGCTGGCCTAAAAAAAAAAAAATTAAAAATCTAGTTTCTGTACATGCAGACCGTGGCTAGACCAAACATAGCAAAAACCTGCTGAGGAATCCCCTGCATTCCTCAGCAATGCCTTCAAATTTGATTCATGCCCTCTTTCACATTGCAATAAAATACCGTTTCCCCTCTATGGTGAAAAAGACAGTGGTTGGTTGGCTTTGCTAGCAACTCTAAGGAGTCTAAGAGGATTTAACAAAACATAAGCCAAAAGAAAGCACCTCATTTACATATTAGTAATAAGTGTAACTACTGTCATTCAAATGCAACTGTCCTCCCTCACTTCCTTATTACAGGATGATTTTTTTAACCTCATATAGGAGTCAATGCCACCCAGTCCTGTGTGGACTAGATGCTAGACTGGTATTTCTCTAACTTAAATATGCATAATATGCATAGGAATCACCTGGGGAATCTTATCAAAATGCAAATTCTGATCCAGTAGGCCTGAGGTGGGACCTGAGACTAAATTCTAACAAGCTCCCCAGTGATGCCCATGCTGCAGACCTGCAGACCGTGCTCTAAGCAGCTGCTAGGCCACATGCCGAATGTTTTGGCCTATGGTGGATTCAAAGTGACACCACCAACAACAAAATCTGTTGAAATTCGCCAACCCTTGCAGAATTTACTTTGAAATACTTTCCCTTGAGATGGTACTCTAACTCACCCTCCCTGATCCTGGCCTATAAATTAAGAACCTCCTGTATGCTTCTCTCTATACAACACCCTTGAGTCCTGTCCTGGCCTTCTAAAGGTTATTTCCTTATGCTATAGACACAGAACTTAAAGGAATCTCTTCTGTCTTTCCTAAATGTCAGTACTTCTCTAGTGCCCTGAAATCTTACCCTAAAAATTTTCTTTTTATCCTGTTCACATGCACCCCTATGTCAAGACTTGCTCAATTGATAAGTAAAGGCTTTTTTTGTTTAGTTTGGGTTCTTATCTAGGACTAGACTCACTAGCAGTCATGGGTCCACCATCACTCCACAAGCTGGCATGGCTTCATAGGGTCCCAACAAGATCTCAGAGCTGATTTCCATCTCCTCCAGTTTTAAAGTTGCCACTGTAGAGTGCATCCCCTATTGATTTCGGTTTCTGCTCTGAGTAACGACTGTGGTCTTTGGTTAATCTATGCGGCACAGATAACTGGCCTACCCTGTACCACATAACTGATCTCTTCCTTCTCCTTCACCTGCTATGGGTTCTCCCACTCTGCCTGCTTTCCCTGGCTGCATCAAAGGGCTTCCCAGCTTTCTGCTGCCCTCTTCTGGCATCCTTTAGCACTGTGCTCACACCAACCCTTGGAATGCCAAACCAATCCCTGATCAACACTGAATAATCTAAAACGCCTGGAAAGTGGATCAAGCTGGTAAGCTGAAATCAGCATGTATTACCTTTATAAGTATTCTTAACAAAAAAGGATGATTTCGACAGAGATATAGGAGCACATTCCTACCAGAATGAAAATCACAAGAACGAGCACAGAAGAGTGGAGCACACTCTTCCTCAGAAGGAGAAGCACACTTTGATAGACCAGTGGCTCCCAGCCCTGGCTAGAAGCATTTCAAGAATATTGTCCCTTGGGTTCCACCCCAGACCAAATTACCAATAATGTCTAAGGCTGGCCCTGATTACATATATTTTAATAACCTTCCCTGATGGTTCCAGTGAACATTGAGAATTCCTTGGTTAGAATGTAAAGTGTATAAGAGTTGTGAGCTGAAAGGTTATAAATATAGGCTGGTTCATATTACAGAAAATATTAAATAACATATTTGTAATTTATAGATAATTTTCAAATCTTTATTAAGGAGCTGACCCCAGCCAATCCCACATCAAAGGATGTCTTGGTGAATACCTTCAGTTTACAAGCCAGTTCATGAGCCTCTTGAGTGGACTTTGCTCTCACACCTGGTCCTATCTCTCTGTATTTGCCTAGGCTTTCACCTCATTAAATGTTTTCCCACTATATCTTCAAGTTTGACCCACAAAGAGGATAAATGGCTCCTCCTACCTAGTCTCTGCCCATCCATCCCAGCAGTGCAGCCTCGACCAACTCAGGGAAGCCCTCTCCAGGCTTCACACACTCCAACTGGCATGTCTCACCCCTCAGCCAGGGCAGCTGCCTGCTCTGTGGGCAGACCCAGTCGACAAGGGGCTGGGGTCAGGGAGACAAGTGGAGTTAAACTAGCAGGTAGCACATCAGGGCCCTCTGACACTGTTGTCATCACTAACGTTGCACCTGTAATGTTCTAATTCTTTAAAAGCTATTTGCTCTCACCTCAGCCATGATCTTTCCTCAGTTTCTTTCCTGTCCTACTCATCTGAACACTTTCCTGACCACCCCATCTCTCACTCATTCAAACTCCACTTGAATTTCTCTTGTGTACCATAATTTTGTGCTTCATATGCGATCCTCTTTCTTTTCTCTATCTTACTTAACTTTTTGTATGTCTAATTGAGGAGTTGCAAGGTTATGTCATCTTTTTTATGCTTCTCTATTATCCTAGAAATGCATAGCACAATGCCTTGAACACAGTAGGTGTTCAGTTAATATTTACTGATTGTGTTTTCTCCAAGCATCAGTAACTCAATCCTTGGAAATAAAGAGCTTCCTTATGGGTGACTTTATTTTATTTTTCCTTTCCCAATCAGTGATAGAAACTGATTCACCAGACCTTACCCAATCATGCCTTATTTCTCAGAAGCTAGATTCCAAGATTTTTACCTCTTTCAGCCCACATGATCATTTCAATTATCTAACCAATCTCAAGCTACCAATTCTCCTTTCCTGTGAGTAGCTTAACTAGAGATCCTTGGCAACTTCAAATTTGCATTTTGATCAGGAATCACACAGGTTTTTTTTCCCTATTACTCTTTTAGTGTTCCTCTTCCATTTAAGTTACTGCTGGGTATATGGGTAATGGCATAAATGTAAATAAGAAAGTGATTTCCTTTTTCACATCCTTAAAATTAATCTTTAAGCCTCAGAGAATCTTATATGAGGTAACATCATCTTTTATTCCTTGCATGGAAATGTTGTTTGTTATTTTTAAGGTAAAAACAAAGACAGTCCTAAGGCAAAACCCTCTTTAGCTGGAGCCGCTTTTAGAAAAAAAAATCATTTAAATTCAGTTAGAGCTTTTGCCCAGGGTACACTTCCAAAGGGGATGGCAACAGTGCACTTCATTTTGTTCTCCTCTGCTCCACAATACCCCACCCTATAATTCATGCCTATTATAGCCGGTGCTTGATCCTGGAATGGGACATCTACTTACTCTCTACATGGCTGAACCCGGCTCTGGCTAAGCCAAACCAATTCTGGGCAAACCCTGGCTCTATGACTGTGGCATGCAACTGCTTATAGCCTGCCAGGTCTCTCTCTCTCTCTTACGATCTGACTTCGTATGCAATGGAGACCCCCACTCCCTTGTGGCTGGTTTCCTCTGAACATCCTCAACAGTTTTCTGAGTGTTGGTGCTTTGCTGCCCTCTCCTGATGTCCTTTGACACTGTCACATCCACCCAGGAACACCATTAGTGAGCCTCTGCTATCTCATTCCCAAGCCTGAGACCCCTGAATTATGCCAGGAAGAGCCTGAGAATTTGATCATCAGAACTGGAATACAAAGTATCTTTGCTCTTCAAATGAACTGGGAACGAGAAGTGACGCCCAAACTATAAACAGAAAGACAGTGGGATACCCAACAATGTGGGAAGTTGATAGAGATCTGCAGAGGGCTGAGGGAGGCAAGGAATATTAAAGCAGAGGCTCCACCAGCTCTGCCAATCACTAGTAGTACAGAGCTATTTAGCTGTTTATGCTCTAATGTCCACATACATAAAATATAATCATTACTTCTGGGCTATTTTCATAAGCAAATAATAAAAATATCACTCACGTGGTACTTATTATTGTGCCAGGCATTGTGCTAAGAGCCATACAAATATTTAGTCTTTCAATCCTCATTGTATTCATAAGAGATAAATACTATCTTAATCTCATTTTACAGATGAGAAAATTGAACATGATGACTACGGAGGTAGGTTTTAAATACTGCAGTTCTGTATTTGACATTGACTTGGAACAACAGAAGTTGAAGCCAACACAAATAGCCACATTGTGAATAAGCTATAGGCGCAATCAAAAGAATGGAGGAAACAGAACAGGGATGGAGCCAGAAGGGCCTGAGGGAAGACGACAGTACTGGAAAGTGCAGGGCAAACTGAAACTTAGGAGAGGAAACTTTGGGAGTCATGCAGGGAAGGACACAAATGTAGTACTAAAGAACACAGCTGTAGACTCGGGCTTCCTACATTTACATCCTTTTTTGTCCACTTTTCAGTTAGTTGCCAGCCCTTACTTAACCTTTCTAAACTTTGTGAAATAGAGATAATAACAGAATCTACCTCATTGGATTATTCCACATAAAATGCTTAGCAGAGTGCGTGGTATGCAATAAGTGCTCAATAAATGCCAGCTATTACTATTCACTTGTGAATCTACATACCTTTTCTCTCAGTAGAGTAAGTCAAAAGTCACAGTACTGGCAAATCATTTCATGTGTAAATAAAACTGGGCTTTGGAGTTGTAGCATTTTTAAAGACCCAAGGGAAACAGCAGTTGGACAGAAACACAAGTCAGAGACCCTGGAATGTAGGATGACATATTCATAGACATATGCAGGTGGACCTAAGGGTGACCTGGGACTAGGAAAAAATGGAAAAAAACTGTAGTTTCCTTTCTTTTCTGTCCTTTAATATACACACATACACACACACACACTTTCTCCTTTTATGGCATTTTCTTTGCTGAACAGATTCACTTTCAGTCTTCTTCCTTAGACAGTGCTCCAACCTTCTACTCCACCCCAGTACATGCTCAGATCCTTCCCTGGCAACCCGGCAAAGGAGACGGTCCCAGGCAGCTAATGAATAGCAGGTAAGACCACTTTGCTGGTGGATGTAACAGGATGCCTAACAATAGAGAACCATTTGTCTAGCAGGTCGGGTTTAATGAGACTAATTTTTAAGGCAAAAATTAGTGTGTATCTGATGGCCCACGGCTAGGGTTGGCTTTTCCCGTCAGAACAAGGACAAACACAGTAAGGACTTGAAGATTTCTTGAACCATTAACTTTGCCATTGTGATTATTTTCATGGTTCCCTAGTTGTTTTTCTTTAGTGGTTCACATTAAATCCTTAAAAAGAAAAAGAACAGTGTGTCTATTTCAAAGATATAAAGGAAGAGAGTGAGAGAGTGAAGCATTTTTATCTACTTCAGACTATCTGCCCCTAAAAGAGAATTCCTTAGAAATAGTGGCTGTGAGTTCCACAAACCCGGGAAGGTGGGGGTAACCTGTTGGAAGACTTAGTTTACCTGAGGGAGACAGCAAAGGTGGATGAGAAGGCCAAGGGAGAGCTCAGCTCTGGCCTTTAGTATAGACGGTGAAGCTGCCTGCAGTATTCTGGCCATAACACAAGTATCCACCAAGCTGGGCTCCCTCTATTTCTCCGACCCCCTCGGCCTCCTTTTCTCTCTCTCTCTTTTTTTTTAAACTTCTTGATGGACAGGCAATGAAATCTTGAGGTAATAGTTTCTCTTCACTCTAGATCTCTCCTCAGTTGAAGCTGTACAGACAGCTTGAAATTTGCATCTCTATCACTTCTCTCTGTTGCCTTCTTCAAAAACTCCTGGAATCATCGCCTCCAGCTGACTTCTTACATTTCAGCTGGAACTTCATTTTAGAACAGCCCATCGCTTCCCACCAACATCAGACTTTGTTCTTTCTACGTGTGTGCTTTTTACCTTCCCTCGCTGAACAATCTGTCATTAATGGAAAGACTTCCCTTTCCTCCAGCTAAGTTCAATCATTAGGGGCCACTTCGGATTTAGAAAACCCCAATACCTTGCCATTTTTAAATGATTTATTTTTCTCAGTGTTCTGAGTAAAATAATTTTTTTCTCACTCGAGTTCTATTAATTCAAAAGCTTCTCCTCTGGTTTTGCAGCTTTTAACTGTATTGGGCTAAACATACATTTCTAGGAATTGGAAAGTCTTAACTATTCAGAGCCATTTCCTGCTTCAGAGTAAAGGGAAAGATCTGAGCCAGAACTCTGTCTCTCTTGCTTTCTTTCCAGAGGTCCAGAGGTAGCCTTTATTCTCAAGATTAACTGTGTCTGAGTCCCATCTGTGAGCCTAACTATGCTTGAGTTAGGATTACCTATAAGAGGAGCACACAGGTTTGGGAGCTCCTGGGGTGAGCGATATTGATGGGTAATAGACTGAGGACCATTTACTGAGCCACTAAGATGAGGGAGAAAGATGTGGATTTTTACTACAAAAGGGAGACCAACTCAGAGGTTTGGATGGGTCCCTCTCAAGTTCATGAGTCCACTTGGATTCACCAGTATGAATGTAGAAACATTGTGAGGCAAGATATTTTTAAAAATTAAACATTCAGCTGTGTTAAACAGATATTCTCATGCCATGTTCATCCCTCTTAAGATGATGTGAAGCTCAGGGATACCTGTTGTGCCTGTTTTTAATAATTAGAAACAATTATCTGTTTTAAAATGGCAGCATGGAATCAGCTCTATCAAAGTGCCCTGATTTGCTCTGAGAATTACAAGATCTGTGTGAACCGAGAGGGACCAGCCCTATGTAGAAACCTATAAAGAAGGACCAGTGATGATGGGGAAGAAAGATGCCTTCCCCCAGTAGCAGAGCCTGAATGAGAGATTCAAGCACTCTCATTTTATTTGGGAGATGATTCCAGGAAACACCAATCTGGGACTAGGGCAGTGAGCCAGAAATAGAAAATGAGGCAAATGAGGTACTTTAAGAAGCAAGTTACTGCCGTGGGGAACTGGGGCTCAGTCCCACCAGAAACATCTGAGAGACCACACAGAACACATTTCAGTTTTTCACCCAATGGCAAGAAATCCATCAACTCGTGTTCGTCCATCTTTGGCTGAGGGCTGCTCCTAGGAGGTTACTTCCCTGGCACTTCTGACCTGTTCTTCGTGTGGGCCAAGCACTCTCCAGCAACCAGAGAAAGCATTCAGGCTGAGAGTTGCAGGTGCCTTCACAAGAAGCCATTGGCAGGCAAAGAGGGGAGAGGATGGTGGAAAATGCACAGGACACTAACAGCATCTGCTATCTCTGGGTTTGACACTCCTCTGCTTAAAATCCTTCTAAGGTTTTCCACCAACTACAGATTTATCCAAGCCCCTTCTCTCAGCTTACACAATCTATCCTCTGTCTATTCTTGGAAAATTATCTTCGACCTCCTAATCCCAGGCAGCTCTACACGCTGACTATGCCAGGCTCTCTCATGCCTCCACTCACTCGTTTGTGCCATTGCTCCTTCCTCATCACATCTGACTAACACACACATTTTCTGCCTCTGAACTCAGCTCATGAGACATTGCTTCATGTCATATAGCCAGTCACTCCAGTTTGCTCGTACTGCCCGTAACATCTGCTCTATTATAATGTTCTTCTTTTGCACAGTATTTCATCATATATATATGTGTGTGTGTGTGTGTGTGTATAATTCTAAAACTAATAGTCCTTAAATTTAAACGAGAAAGGAAATATGAAGAACAAAAATATGCACTGAAAATCCACTTCTGAGAGAACATCTTCAACATCTTGGCAAACATCCTACCAGTCAATGTTCTATTTCTTCACACACATATACACACACACACACACACACACACACACACACATAATTTTATATAAATAGGATAATCCTCTACTGCATTACTTTGTAATCTACCTTTTACTCAACAATATATCACATGTATTTTTCCAAGTTGGTAAATGTAGATCCACATCTATACTTGTAATGGTTGGGTATGTTTGACAGTAAATGAGTACTGTAATTTAATTATCCAAGCCTCTAACTGTGGATGAGTCAAGCTTTTTCAAATTGTTTGTTATTATAAGCGATCCTGTATGGGTTTTTACTTGTATCTCTCCTCTGATTGGGTGAAGCCTTCTCCAGAACAGTGCCACTGACTGCACATCCTTCCACGTTCTTCTCTTGAGAAGAGGAATGCCGCCCCTTTTGTTCAGCAGCTTGTTGTTTGTTCATTTTTTAATCTTTTTCTCCAAGGTGTAAGTGGGCATTCACAATCCATTAGAGCATATCTCTTATTCTCTGTTACTCAATTAAATCAAGGAAATTCTCACAACACTTTAGGGTAGCGGATTTTAAACTTTTTTTTTTACCATGACCCACATAAAAAAAAAGGCATTTTTATCATGAATCAGGACATACTTTTATATAAACAAGTAATATACCTACAGTGTGCAATTTATTTTGATAAATTTAAAATAAATATTCAATTACATTTATTTTTATGAATCTGGATGAGACCTTCTATATTGATTCCATGACTCATAATGAGTTGCAACCCATGGCCTGGAAAGCATGCGCAGAGGCTACCAGGAGTCCTGAAGAGTGGTAGTCCTGCTGTCATTTGCTGGCCTTACAGCATCACTGTAAGAACAGAGAGAACCTTGAAATAATATTTTCTTCTTCTCATTGCCCAAAGTTGTATATTTTAAATACCAATCTATACTATCACCACTACTACTACTAACTCAACCACCTCCGCAAATTTTCTCACTGATAGAAATGGCTTCCAACAATTGAACTTTTGAGGGATTATACTCATGTGCCAATTAAAACTATGTCATTGCCAACAAATATTCACTGATTACCTAATACACACACACACACACACACACAGAGAGAGAGAGAGAGAGAGAGAGAGAGAACTGGTCCAGGCCAGGTAGAACCTGAGATGTAGGATATTAGAATCCCATGAAGTAGGACAGTCTAATGAAAGAAAAAGGATTAACCAAATGCAGACAGCTTAAAGCCCCACGTATGGTTCCAGGAATGTAATCTGTGGTGATGTCAAAGGCTTCAAGTCAGGGCTCAAATGCCCTGGGAAGGGAAATCTTCCCAATACCCAGCATAAAGGACAAACATTACCCAGCCCCAGCTTTCTTTCATTATTGAGGACCCACTCCCTCCTCCCCAGCAAATTAAAGCTCATCTTCTATCAGTTCTTTAGGAGGACCAAGGGTTGTCCATGGAATTCCTCCTTCTCCCTGCCAACCAGGTGAATGAACCTCTTATGGGACTCTGCCCCCGTCACTATTATCAATTCACCTACTCTATTTTCTCTCCTGACCCTACTCAAAAGAATTCCTTTCTAGGATAGACAAGGAGGTAGAAAAGTGACAATGAAATTTTGTTTCTGGCCCTTTCTTTTAGCTTTCTTTTTAAATGGTAGCCCTGGGAGGTATGGGTTACAGATGAGTTTATCATTTTTATTGGTGCTATTCTCTTAGATAACAGCACCAACCAACCATTAGCTCACACATTGCCTTTATATTCTGGCTACATATATATCCTGGCAAAAGAACCAGAATTCAGATTTTGGATTTCAGCAGAAGCAGAAAAACTTTGGGAGAAAAAAATACTCTCCATCACAGGAGTATTTTGTGTGTGTGCATGTTGATTGATGCAACTTATCTTTTTTCCATTTTCATCTTCCAATTTTAATAACCAATATGTATGTATAAATTGATCTTTTAGTGCAATCACCTTATAATTAGTTACAATGCATAATTACAGGTTCTGTGAGGAATTCAAAGAAGTAAAGAATGTGTTCCTGTCCTTAAGAAAAAATGGTTGTGTGGGAAGGACAGGGTACATGTATATGAAGAGAATAATTTGTGGAAGTAAAGCAAAATACAAATTAAGTAATGAAAAGCGGGTGCTATAAATGTGGGCTCTTGATGGGCAGGTAAACATTGAAGTGGATCTGAAAGATGGGAAGCATCCAAACAGTCTATGGATGGAGAATATATCCTGAATGACTAAATATAAGTAATATGGTGGAGAGGAAATATGGTGGCTTGCGGAAGTACTGAGAAAATCCTTCAGGCAGTAGCAGGGTTCCAGAACGACCTTGGAGGTCAACTTGGTGCCTGGACCAAAGTAATCAGTTCAAGGCTTATTTCTGCTGCATACTTAAGTCATAAAGGCATAAATAAATCCTTTGAATTCATAGTTTGTCATCTTATCCCCCATTTTTGATGAATTTTTAGAATGCCTCCTCTAAGCATGTATTTTCCAAAGCTCTCCAAACAGCAGTCTATGTTTGGTTGACTCAGCACAGAGCATTCTGTGGAATTTACAGCTAATGAGTGACTGGAGAGCAAACACGAACAGTGATTGAATGGTAGTCACGTACAGGTTCACTTGATGCCGCTTCGGGAATCTGTTGTGTTGTTTTTAAATCCCTCGGCTTTTCCCTGATAAGTTAGTTACACTATTTATAATATGCAGTCAATAGCCTAATTATAAGAAGGTTTATCTCTTGCTTGCGGAAGGCAGCACAACGTAAAGGAAAGCACATCCAGGTAGGCACTGGAAGAGACCTGGGTTTTGCTGCAAACTCCCCGGGCAACCTCAGGCAAGTCACTCCCTCTTCCTGAACCAAATTATCTCATCTATAAAATGGGGGTAAACACTCTTTATCTCACAGTGACCGTGAGGATCAATCTGAGGAAACTATATACATAAGAATTCTGTAAATTCTAAGTTGCTGAGTAAGTATGGGTATGGTTGTTTTTGCCTCATCCCTGCCAGGTTAATTCATTAAACTGCTAACTGGAGATGTTACAGAAATTCGTCATTAACATTTTGTTTCCTTAAACTCTAGAGCAGTGAATATTAACTTTATTTGGTTACAGATGTAACTGAAAATAAGAATAAAAAGAACAATAATGATAGCTAATACTTACTAGTATTGACTATATGCCAGGCACTGTTATGAAATTTGCACATGTACTAAATCATTACTCTTCATAACAAGTTTATGCGTTAGGTATTACTATTTTGCTCACTTTACAGATGGGCCAAATAAGGCCCAGAGGAATCTGGGAATTTGTCCAATAAGTAAAGGAGCTAGGATTTGAACCCAGGCACTCTCCCTCTGAAGTCCATGTTCTAAGCCTCTCCCTCTTCCCTGAGTAAATAGAGGCACTGAGAACTCATAGCTTCCCTAAAGTCCTTGGATCACAAATTTAAAACTCCCGTTCTGGGGGAAAACAACAGTCTGCATTTAGCATTCTTTAGAATTTATGATTCATTCTTGCATTTTTTTTCTAACACTGTTGCTGCATCTCAGGAGACACATACAGAGACTCAAACGGCATTTCCTATTCCTCATTTTCACCCTCCCTGCACTTTATCTTGATTATACAGGAACATCACTGTTTGGAAATGTTAAGGGTAGAGATCAAAGTGCCTGACTGTCTCTTAGCAGCACGTGAGGCTTTCCTTCCACTTCCCTGGCCAGGTAGCTCCTTGCTGAGAACAGCAATGTACTAGATACTCAGTCCTTAACAAGTCTCATTGAATATCATTTGGATGAATGTTGTCCTACTTCAGAAATCAAGGTGTCTCCTCCAGAGCTGGCAGCCCGACAGCTCTTAGAAAGGAAATTTGAAGCACTTCCATAACCTACAGGGAAGCCTGCTGCTGAAAGAGGTATACATGGAGTAAACGTGAAGTGTTGCACAAAACGGCCACTGCAGACAGCAATTTTCTATCAGCAAATGCTCCTTCCCAGAATGTTCTCTTCATGAAGAAGATGCTTTAGTAGGAAGACCTGCACAAACACGACTGCACGTCCTAGGTCAGTGCCCTGGAGGGCAAATCAGTCTTCTAGAGGGCACTTTGGTAGATTCTGAGATTGTAACTCTCTTTCCAGGAGTTTTTAGATGGCATGTGGCTTATTCTCATAGGGAGTTTTTAGAATGCAACGATGGAGAATTTCAGCAGCTTACAACACAACACCCCCACTCCTCTTCTATTTCTCATAAGTCCATTATGAAAGAATTATCACACTCCACAGAATGTCATCTTTTTTACCTTGACAACATTTCCCCAGGTAACATTAAAAACTCTTTATCTCTAAAACCAATTGGCATTTGTTTAAAATGTCCTTTCTTGTTCTCACTATTTTTTTTTTTTCATGAAAACCAGAGTACACTTAATTATTTGGAGAATGGAGTGGGTGATATCTGGTCTTGAGCAATACAAGTATATGGAGAAGGGGAGGAGGAGATTGTAGATACGACCAGCAAGGATGAAAGTTGGGAAAGCTGACATCATCCTATCAACATCTGCATACATTATGTTATTTCATCCTCACAAAAACCTTATCAAATGGACACTATTACTTTCTCATCTTGAAAAGGCTGAACAGAAAGGCTAAATATTTTGTACAGTCACATAGCAAGTTATTAAGAGTGTTTGAAGCCAGATATCCTGGCTCCTACACTCTACTCTCAAAATCAGCTCACTGTTTATAAATAAATATTTATTACTTACTCTGAGCACATGAAATGGGAAAGGGAAACAACTCATCCTTATTGCTTAACAGCAACATTAACTTAAAATTTAATGGCATAGAAAAAAAAAGACTTGGAGGGAAGGGCAATATGACAGCAGAGTAAGAGCTCCAAGAGTCAGCATGTCCTACAGGGCAGTTAAAAATCACCCAAAGATAATTAAAGCACCTGTTTGGAGGGACCAGGAGACCAGAAGAGCATCCTACAACATCCTTGAAAGAATGGAAGGATGAGACTGCCCATCTGCAGTGAAGATTTGTGAGTAGAGGCCTCCATGCTATGGAGGCCGGTGCCCATCCTCACTGGTGGCACAAGCCGCCTCGGGAGCTATTCCGTGGCTGGAGTTAAAAGCACCATTTCTAAAAAGAGAGGATGAAGAGATGGTTGGGCACTGACTTTAGCTATTGATTTGTAAATTTGGCTAGCTAAAGTATAATCCTAAGAACAACTACAGTTTGAACCTGTCCAAGTCAGAAAGAAGCCAGTAGCCACCATTTTAACTCGGCAGCTGGCATGAGAGGAAGCCAGGCTGACTGAAAATCACAGTGAAGATAGGGACCTGTTTCTTTCCACTCAAATCCAATTGCAGCTCTAGCCTACGCTCCAGCCCCACCTCCAGCAGGGTAGAAGCTGAGGATCCTGAACCAGCCTCTCCAGGCAACAGCAGGTGCTTTTGGCTGGAACAGACTGCATAGGTGGACATCTGGGGCTCTATCCCTGCCCCCCAAAAGAATAGGAAGGGAGCTGTGTTTCTCTGGCTCTCTGGGCAACTGCATTTGCTTTCGGCCTGCACAGACTGGCTTGTTGACCACCTTCAATTACATCCCCAGCCCACGCCCATAGGGTAGGAGGGGGCTGGTGTTTCTTCAGTCTCTCTGGGCAACTGTAGGCACTTTCAGCCTGCACAGACTGGATACTCAGACACCTGTAGCTCCATCCCCACCCCTGAATAGGATAGGAGGGGAGCTGTGTTCCCTCAGCCTGTCTGGGCAACTGCAAGCACTGTTGGCCTGCACAACCTGGACTGTTGGGAGCCTGTGGCTCTACCCCCACCCCTGATAGGACAAGGGGGAGGTGTTTCCCCAGTCT
>JAQZBX010057096.1:0-18043 GCA_029593785.1 Cabassous unicinctus
TCACAAGGAGGCCTCGGGACCTGAACCCGGGCCTCCCATATGGTAAACGGGGGATCTATCCACTGAGCCACACCCACTTCCCGAGGGGCTATTGTTTCATATCCCTTTCCTGAATGCCTCCCATTACCTTCTGACATTGCATTTGTTCAGGAATTTTTATAACACAAAATCAGGTAATGTGAGATGATTTTAGGATTCAGATGTTTGTTCTGCTGATCTTGAAACCCCTTAATCTCATCCTGCCAGATTCCTCAATTGTACAATATAGATAGTAATGACTAAGTATTTTAGGAATTGTAAGGAGTAAAGGATTGATGCTTTTAGTGCTTTCTTAGATAATTCACAAATTTGCATTTCAGAATTGGGTAATGACATAGCTATTATTTGTTAGAAACCTTGTCAGTTTTTCATCTCCAGCCACTCAACACACAGTCCTTGAAGGGTTACTGCTTGCTGGGGAAGTGTGGGGGCTGGGTCAGGTCATGTATTTAATGGAAGTTTAGGTATGGGTTTTCACAGCATTGGATTCTCAGATCCATCATAAAATGGCTTCTTGTAAGTCCAATGTGCCATTAGGAAGAATGTTATCTTTGTGAATTGTCTTTCTGATCAGGAACTTGGAATCAAGTAAATCCTAGCAGAAAAGAAAATTTATAACTACTCTTCAAGTTTTATGATGGTGAAATTAATAAAATTATCATCCAATACCTTGGAAAATGGAGTGTTTTTCAAATTGTCCCATTATACCCATGACCCATGGAGGCAGTGTGGGGGCATGGTTGAAAATGTGGGCTTTCTATCTCTTATCAGGCCTGAGACTTTTGGAAACTTGCTTGTTCAGTCCTCAAGAATATCTTCTCACTAGTAAATTGGGAATAATAATATTACTATCAGTGTCTTAGTGTTCCTGAGAATTAAATGAGCCTATCTGCACAAACAATAGGATAGTGTACCACATACCAAACTCTCAAAACCTGTTTAGGGGTATAGAATATTTCTAGAATGATGCAAGTTGAGGGAGGAACTGAAGGCAGAGTAGAAAGGAGATTTTTCACTGTATAACATTTATTAACTTTTGAATTTTACACAAAATGCAGATATCTTGAATTCAAAAATAACTAAAATATTAGCATGTTATTAGCTCAATCTAATACAAATTAGCTTAAAAGCTAATATACTGACCATATTCCTTAAATAATCTTTTATTCATTGTCTTTTCTTTGTAATTTGGGTATTCTTGGGGATGGGAGGAAGGAATGATTGAGATAATAACTCTTGAACAAACTGGAATCTGATACTTTTGTTTTCAATAATTTTTTCTGTAAAACCAGACATTCTTCAAATTGAGGAAGAATCTAGAAT
This sequence comes from Cabassous unicinctus, assembly GCA_029593785.1. NCBI lineage: Eukaryota > Metazoa > Chordata > Mammalia > Cingulata > Chlamyphoridae > Cabassous > Cabassous unicinctus. The sequence continues at coordinate 1,363 of JAQZBX010057096.1, forward strand.
AGAGGTTACCAAGGGATGAGGTGGAGGTAGGGAATATGGAGTTAAGGCTTATAATATACAGAATTTCTATTTGTCATGATGTTAAAATTTTGGTAATAGATGATGGTGATAGTAGCATAACATAGGGAACATTATAACCAGCAATGAGTTATCATTTAGAATGTGGTTTAAAGGGGGAGGTTTTAGGTTGTATATGTGGCACGTAGAGCAAAAACCAAAGAAAACAGGCATTCTGACATAGCAAAATAGCAGGGACATACATTTTTATTGAAGCTAATGATAAATTTTCTTTTCCCTAGTTTGTTTATTAGTTAATATAATTGATACACAACATGTCCTGTTATTTTTGTTTGGAAAATAAGATCATTCTTTTCCCAGGATTGAGGCTGTATGTGAAAGAGGAGTAAAAATAAGGAGAAATGAGGTGAGATTGGATTCATGAGCAGCTGGGACTTCAATAGGCAGAAGAAAGTATAGACTGGGCGAGGTGGAGAATACAAGAGCAAGGCAACCCTGGTCTGGGGAGTGGCTGCAGCATCATTTGTTGCAGAAGGAGCCAATTTAACTTGGAAAAGATGCAGTTCATAAGCTCTGGCATATCTATAGTGTCATACATCTGTCATTGCAGTATCACACAGAGCAATTCCAATGCCTTCAAAAATGTCCTGTACAACTATAAAAATGTACAGCACAAAGTATAAACCATAATGTAAACTATAGTTACTTGGTTAGTTGCAGTGTTTCAATATTGGCACAGCCATTGTAACAAATGTATGTCACTAATGTGAGATATTAATAATAGGGGAAATTTTGTAAAATGGTGTCGGTTTATATGGGAATTCCCTATATATTTCAATTTATTTTATTTTACTTTATTTTGAAGGAAGCTTTAGATTACATAAATGTTACATGAAAAATATAGGGGGAGTTTTTCTTGATTTCCTTCTCAGATTGCTTGTTATTGGTGTACAAAAATGTTGCTGATTTTTTCACATTAATCATAAACCTGCCACTTAATTGAACTTATTTATAAACTCTAGAATTTTTGCTGTCAATTTCAAGGCTTTTGAGGTATAGGATCATGTCATCTGCAAATAGTGAAATTTTACTTCTTCCTTTCCAATTTAGATGCATTTTATATCTTTTTCTTGCTTATGTATTCAAGCAAGTACTCCTAAAACAATGTTAATAAGAGCATTGAAAGTGGGCATCCTTGTCTAGTTCCTTCTCTTAGAGGGAAAGCTTTTACAATTTTACCATTAAATTTGATGTTAGTTCTGGATTTTTCATATATATCCTTTATTATGTCAAGGAAGCGATCTGGCCCTGGTCTCTTCTTAGTTGGGAGCTTTTGGATGACTAATTCTCTCTCATTACTTGTGATTTCTCTGTTGAGTTCATCAGTTTCTTCTTTTGTCAACTTAGTCTGTCTGTAGGATTCTAGGAATTTGTCCATTTCCTCTAAATTATCCATATTGTTGGCATATAATTTTTCAAAGTATCCTGTTATGATGCTCCTTTTTCTGTTGGGTTAGTGGTGATATCTCCTTCCTCATTTCTTACTTTATGTATTTGCATCTTCTCACTTTTTTTCTTTTTTAGTCTAGTTTAGGGCTTGTCAATTTCATTGATCATCACAAAAAACAGCTTTTAGTTTTGTTATTTTCTTCTAGTGATTTCTTGTTTTCAATTTTATTTACTTCTTTTCTAATCTTTGTTATTTCCTTCTTTCTACTTCATTTGGGTTAGTTTGTTGTTCTATTTCCTCCAGGTGTGCAGTTAAGTCTTTGATTTTAGCTCTATCTTCTTTTTTAATATAGGCATTTATGGCTAGGAATTTTCCTTTCACTACAGCTTTTGCTGTATCCCATAGGTTTTGATATGTTGGGTTGTCATTTTCATTCTTTTCAAGGTAGTTATTGATTTCTTTTGAGATTTTCTCCTTGACCCACTGTTTGTCTAAGTGTGTTGTTTAACTTCCATATCTTTGTGCCTAATCTTGTTCCATCCCTTACTGATGTCTAGGTTCATTCCATTGTGATCAGAGAAATTACTTTGTTCAACTTCAATCTTTCTGAATTCATTGAGAGTTGCTTTTTGGCATAGCATATAGTCTATCCTTGAGAATGATCCATGTGCACTTGAGAAGAATGTATAGTCCACTCTTTTTGAGTGTAATGTTCTGTATATGTATATTAGGTCCAGATCTTCTAATGTATTATTCAAAGTCTTTGTTTCTTAAAGTCCCCCACTATAATTGTAGTGTCATCTATTTCTCCACTTAGTTTTTTGAGTGTTTGCCTCATGCATTTTGAGTCACCCTGGTTATGTACATAAATGTTTATGATTGCTCTTTCTTCTTGATAGATTACCCCTTTTATTAATATATAGTGTCCTTGTCTCTTACAATACTTTTTCATTTAAAGTCCATTTTGTCTGATATTAGTATAGCTACTCTTGTCCTTTTGTAGTTATTGTTTGCTTGTAAAATTATTTTCCAAGAATTCACTTTCAGTGTCCTTGCATCCCTTGGTCTAAGGTGGCTTTCTTGTAGACTGCATATAGATAGTTCATATTTCCTTATCCATTCACCAATCTGTGTCTCTTGCCTGGTGAGTTTAATCCATTAACATTCAATGTTATTACTGTCAAGGAATTACTTACATTAGTCATAATCTCTTAAGGTTTATGTATGCCATATATTATTTTATTTCTCTTTTTATGTTTTTAGTTGTTCTTACAGTCTCTTCCAACACTCTCTTCTGTTTTCTTTTTTTCCTTTTGACCTGCAGAACTCCTTTTACTATTTCTTGAAGTGTAGGTTTCTTGTTTACATACTCTCTTAATTTCTGTTTATCTGTAAATATTTTGAACTCTCCTTCATTTTTAATGCCAGTTTTGTTGCATACATAATTCTTGGTTGGTAATTATTTTTCTTTTAGCACCTTGACTGTGTCTTACCACTGCCTCCTTGCCTCCATGGTTTCAGATGAGAATTCAGCACTTAATCTTTTCTAGCTTCCCTTTTATATGATGGTTCCCTTTTCTCTTGCTGCTTTCAGTCTTCCTTCTTTGTCTTGAGCATTGGACAACTTGACAAGTGTATATCTTGGAGTAGGATTGGTAGGATTTATACTCTTTGGGGTGTGCTGTGATAAAGCATCACTCATTGCTGAAGGCAATCTCCCTGAATGGTGTAGATATAATCAGCTATCTATGCAGTAAACTCACTGGTGACTAAAGTCCATAAATGTCCTTGTATTGCTATTAGCCAGTGCTTGGTTGACCAAACAACTGGGCACAATTACCTGGCTGAGTTGACATATTAGCCTAACCATCACAGTTACCAAGGGGTTAAAATTTAACATCCTAAATACAAAACAATGATATTTGATATAACACCAAGTTGAATTCAATAGCATACACATATACTGTTCCTATAACTCTCCTATAAAGGTTAAAAACTATACCTTTATACATTGTATGTGCAAAAAAATTAGATTTATTATTTTTATGCATTTGCATTTTAGCACCTGTAGGAGGTAAGTAGTGTTGTCACATACCCCCCCCCCAAAAAAAACACAACAACCCAGTAATACTGGAATTATAAATACCCAAATTCTTACTGTTACCGGAGGTCCTTAGTTCTTTATCCCACTTTTAACTACTGTCTACTGTCCTATCCATTCAGTCTGAAGAATTCCCTTTAGCATTACCTGTAGGGAAGTTCTTGTGGTGATGAAGTCCCTCTGCTTTTGTTTATCTGGGAATGTCTTGATGTCTCCCTTACCTTTGAAAGAAAGTTTTCCTGGATATAAAATTCTTGGCAATTGTTTTCTTTCAGCACTTTAAGTATTTTAACCTACTGCCTCCTTGCCTTCATGGTTTCTGAGGAGAATCTACACTTAATATAATTGGGACTCCCTTTTACATAACACACTGCTTTTCTCTTGCAGCCTTTAAAACTGTCTCTTGTCCTTTGTATTCAACACTTTGATCAGTATGTGAAGGGAATATTTTTCTTTACATTTATCCTGTTTGGTGTTCTCTGGTCTTCTTTGGATATGCATATTCATGTATTTTGCTTCATTTGGGGAGTTTCCTCTAAGTATCCTTTGACTATTTCTTCTGCCTCTTTCTCTTTTTGCTCCTTCTGGGACAGTCATTATGACTAAATATTTATGATTGATGGTGTCCTAGAGGTCTCAGGCTATTTTGTTTTTCATACTTCTTTTTCTTTCTGCTGCTCAGTGTGACTCATTTAAAATGTCTGGTTATGAGTTAACTGACTCTCTTTTGCCAGCTCCAATATGCTCTTATAACCCTTCTGGAAATTTCTCATTTCAGTTATTGTGAACTTCAACTCCAATAACTCTATTTGGTTCTTTTATAAAAATTTCTATATCTTTACTGAGATTCTCATATTACTCATAATTTGTTTTCCTGATATTCTGTAATTTTTACTTGTATTTTTCCTTATTTGTTTGAGCATACTAAAGATAATTTAAAAAACAAAAAGGTTTTGTGCAGTTTGTCTACCGTTTGGTCTTCTGCATTGATGTTTTAGGATTTTTATCTTCTTCCTTTGGGTGAGGAATCATTTCCTGTTTGTGTGTCTTGTTATCTTTGTTGCTCACTGTACATTTTAATATTTTAAAATGTTAACTCTAGTGTTTATTCCCTGAGATGTCTGTTTATTGTTTTTTTTAACCAGATAGTGATATGACAGATTTTCTTGGGTGTCAGGAACTAAAAAATCCAAACATATCTAAGGAAAAAAATACCTTTGATTATCTTTGAAAATTAACTTTATGTTGGCTGGTCATTTCTGTTAGGGCAGGGCAGCCCAAGATGAAGGCAAAGTGCAGGATCTACCCAGTATTTTCTGGGCCTATATGTCTTGTCATTGGCTTGTGTTTGCTAGTGTCCTTAGTGGTTCCCTGTTTAAAGGAATTTTGTCTCCTCTCCTTCCCAGATACATAACATATAACATCTCCCTCTCCAGGATGTTCCATTACAGGACATAAAGACACAAAGCAGGTGAGCCTTTGCCCCAGGATTCTCACCTCAATTGTTATATATATGTGTATATGTATATATATATATACACACACAATTTTTTAGGAGATACCAGGGATTGAACCCAGGACCTTGTACATGGGAAGCAGGCACTCAACCACAGAGCTATATCTGCTCCCCAATGAGAGTTCATGTTTTCATTTGTGTTTTGTTTGTTTTGGCAAACTCTACCATTATCTACAAAAGACTCAATAACCTAGATATGTATTTCAGCATTTCCTGTACTATACTATAATAAATGATGTAACCTGTAATTCCAGCACTGGCTTCAGAGGTGGGATTCCAATTCATAATTATTATTCTCAGTTTTCCATTTTAATCACAATTGTCCCATCCTTGAGTGGAGAAGTATGAACTAATCCAAAGGTGGTCACATGGGCTCTTGTACTCCATGTGCTTGATCTTTGATTACCATCACAGGGCATTCATAGAGTGCATTTTTATTAGATATACTGTGAGTTTACAAAACAGTCATGCATACTATACAGGAATCACAAACTTCATCCAACTACCAACACCTTACAATTTTGTGACACATTTGTTACAAATGATGAAAGAGCATTATCATAATATTATTGCTGTCTATAGTGCATACTTATATTTTGTGTATTTTTCCACAAACCTATTAATACCATGTTTTTGCATTGTATATTTGTTATAGTTCATGATAGAATGTTCTCATATTTGTACTCTTAAATGCAGTCCATCCATCCACTACTGTAAACCATAGTCCATCATCCAACATGGGGGTCACTGTGCTCTATGGTCTCCTGCCTTGTACAATTCATCCAAAATATACACACAGTGGATTGCTGTTTCATCACAGTGTGGTGCTTTCTTTGCCTCATTTCATTTTAGTAGGTTTTCATTACTTAAAGGGAAAACCCCATAACCCATATACACCCATTGTTAACCCTTCACATCAATAGAGTATATTCTTTGACACTGTTGCAAAAAATTACAATATTATGTAACTATAACCTAAAAGTTATATTAGTTGTATTTTCCCATGTATCATTGTATTCTTAATACCTTGTAATAGAGGAAATTCTTGTATTTGTACTATTATCCATAGTTCTCAACATACAGAAGCAACTATGTTATATAGTCCCTAGATTATCCTCTAGCTTTCTTGCAAATGGCTTTAACCTCCCTACACTACACCTTCCAGCCATAATCACATTTATACATCAGCAGTATTAGTTATACTCTTTATGATGTGTTACAATCACCTCTATCCATTTCAACACATTTATAATCAACCTTATTGAACATTCTACATACATCCAGTATCAGCTTGCCTTCTAAACCCATATTATATCCCTAGTAAACTATAATCTATAGTTTACATGGTTCACTCCTCATATGAATTCATATTAGGGAGACCATTCAATTTTTGTCCTTTTGTGCCTGGCTTATTTCACTCAACATAATGTCCTCAAGGTCTTCCTTGTTTTCATATGCATTTCAACTTCATGTCTTCTTACAGCTGAATAGTATTACATCGCATGCATATATGACCTTTTCTTTATCCATTCTTTGGTTGATAGACACATGGCTTGTTTCCATTTTTAGCAATTGTGAAAAATGCCAATATGAATATTGGAGTGCACATGGCTGTTTCTTTCCTTGCCTTCATTTCTTCTGAATGCATTCCTAAATGCTTGCCACATTTTACAGCACTAATATTTTTTCTATATTAATTGTTTTATATATTATCATAAATGCTTTTAAAAAAAATATTTTAAAAGATGCTTAGATTACACAAATGTTACACAAAAATTACAGGGTTTCCCATGTACCTCACTTCTCACACCTCCCACAACCTCCCACATAAACATCTTTCATTAGTGTGGCACATCACCTGCAATGGATATACACATCCTGGGGCTTTGCCACTAAGCATGGACCATAGTTCACATTGTAGACCCCACTCTCTCCCATAGAGTTCTGCATGTTATATGCTGATGTAAAATGGCCTATATCTGTCATTGTAATGTCATTCAGGATAATTCCCAAGTCCCGAAAAAGCCCCCATATTAAAACTGCTTTTTCCTCTCCCTGCTGTGAAAGCATCCAGTGACCATGGGCTCCACCTCAATGTTGTAATTTCCTCCATTGCTTGAATCACAATATGTCTACAGCAGAATACCAGTAAGTCCACTCTAGTCCATAGCTTTTCCTGCAATCCTGAGGAGGCTGGGATGGTGATGTCCACTCCAATTCCAAGTGAAAGGAGGCTCATATCCCATGGACAAGATGGATGGGATTATCCTGCCTGCAGCTGCAGACTCTCCATTCCCTGGGATGGCCATTGTCCATCAACATCTCCTCACCAGGTGACTTGGGTGAGTCCATTGAGCTGTAAAGTAGGAGGTACAGCTCCACCAAGATGCCAGGCACAGCTGGCACATGGGCAGGCCAAAGTCTCCAGACTATGGAAGTACCCATACAAACTCCAGGACCACATATAGATTTGAATAGAAGGGACTGATGCACCATGTACAGGGAGGACTTATTTCAGTCCAACTTTGTCACTCTGAGGAGCACAGATTCCAGAGTATTGTCCACCGATAAGGCATCAATCTCTGGAGCTATCCCCCCTCATAAAGGACCTGGGTGTCTCCAGAGCCCTTAGAAGCCCCCCTGCTTGGGGTGATATCCACTTTGGTGTTCTATGAGATCCTACTGAGGTGTGTGTAAGTGTTACATCTGGGTCACCTCCCAACATTCTTTGAAGTCTCTTAGCCATATGAACTCATTTGCCTTTACATTTTTGCCCTTTTATTCAAGGTCTTTTTCTAGTCATATTGCCAGTTGGCACTTGATATTAATCCCTCATTGTCAGGGAGGGTCATTCCGGGGAGTCATGTCCCATGCTGGGGGGAAGGTAATGCATTTATATGCTGAGTATGGCTTAGAGAGAGTCCACATTTGAGCAACAAGGAAGCTCTCAGGTGGCAACCCTTAGGCACCCTATAATAGTAGGCTGTTTCAGTTACAAGAGCAAAGACTCATTAGGCTAGTCATCAATGAAAAGAACCCATTAATGGACCCTCCTTTGGCAGACACTGCCCCTGCACTTGGGGGACTGTTGCTGCTCCCTTGGAGAATGTGGCAGAGTTCTCCAGGCTGTGAATTCAGTATTCTCTCATTTATTGAGTGATTGTCTACCCACTGTGACCATGCCCCACCCCTTGATCAATTGAACATTAATTTTTCATTTTTAATATACCTTTTTATTTTTTAAAGAAACTCATGTTATATATATGTTACACACACAAAAATAGGGGATTCCCATGTGCCCTGCTCCCTAGCCCTCCACATTTTACCACATCAACAACATCCTTCATTAGTGTGGTACATTTGCCACAATGGATGAACATTTCCCATGCCCCATCCCTCGATCATTTGAACAATTTCATATATCTTTCATGTATATTCAGGTGAACTTACTCCCACAAATCCCACATCCCAGACAGCCCCCATGAATGATCTGCTGCATCCCCCATTGTAACCATTCAGTGATCTAAACCTTCCTTAAAGATGAAGCCCATATAATAAACAAATACAGTTAATAAGAAAATGATATAATAATGATAAGCTTAAATGCAAGAGATAAAATACAAGGAAACTCAGATAAAAAGAACTAAAATAAAATATAATTATTGGATTGGGACATTCAAAAAAATGGGAAAAACACAAACAAATTTTTCTTAATTATTATTTTATTTTTTTCTCCTTTCATCACTGGATTATCAGCTGTCCAGTATGTACCGTGACACCTTCCCCCTCTCATTTCCCAGTGTCTCCCAAATTTTCATTTAAATTTCAAAGAAGTTTTAGGTCATAGCAAAGTCATACACGGAATATTAGAGATTCCCATACACCCAACCTCCCTCCCCCTTCCCCACCCCATATTAAAACCTTTTTTTTTTTTTTGGATGGTAGCATTAACTGTTATACAGATAGTGAAACATAGCTATTAAACATTGCCTATGGTTTACATTATAGTTTACAATTTAGATGGTACAGTTTAATAATTTTTGATGATATTTACCCTGTCCTGTGTCCATTACAGTAAGGTAATGAAAAACATTTCCCTTGACCACTAAATACCCCATTTGATCTTTTCCATTCCATCCTACTTATGTCCCTGGGGCATAAGACTCTCCCCTGTCTTTACTCATGGGATGACAAGATTCATAGTTACATGCCCTGGGTATTCTAACCTGCCCTTCCTAATCTACTCACCTGTTAACCCTGCACCACCAAACCCAGTAATATCACTACCCATCTGCCCTATCCTTCAATATGCAACTATATTCTGTCGCTTTACCATAGATTATGTCCATATGGGTGATGGCTCACAACCTACTCTTCTCCCTCTCTCCCTTGTTAACCTATCATTCAGACAGTAGTTCTCAGATAATTGAGAGAATTCCTCAGTTACAATCAGTGAGGTCATATACTGTTCATCCTTCAATGCCTGGCTTGCTTCACTCAACATAAAGTCTTCAAGATTCATCCATGTTATTCCATGTGGTAGCACTTTATTCCTTCTAACAGCTGAGTAATATTCAATTTTGTATATGTACCACATTTTGCTTATCCATTCATCTGTTGATGGGCACTGGGGCTGATTCCAACTTTTGGCAATTGTGAATAATGTCACTATGAACATTCGTGTGCATACATCTGTTCGTGTCTTTGCTTTCAATTCTTTTGGGTATATACCCAGAAGTGGAATTGGTGGATCATACAGAAGATCTATTGTTAGCTTTCTGAGGAACCGCCAAACTGTCCTCCACAGTGGCTGGGCCATTCTACAATCCCACCAGCAGTGGATGAGGGTTCCTATTTCTCCACATCCTCTACAACACTTATATTCTGCTGTTTTTTTAATAGCTGCCATTCTGATGGGTGTAAGATGGTATCTCACTGTGGTTTTAATTTGCATTTCCCTAATAGCTAGTGATGTCGAGCATTTTTTCATGTGCTTTTTAGCCATTTGTATTTCTTCCTTGGAGAATTGCTTTTCAGGTCACTTGCCCATTTTTAAATGGGTTCTTTGTCTTTTTACTTTTGAGGTGTAGGATTTCTTTATATATGCAGGATATTAGGATCCTATCAGATATATGGTTGCCAAATATTTTCTCCCATTGGGTAGGCTGCCTTTTTATTTTCTTAATAATGTCCTTTGAGTTGCAGAGGTGTTAAATTTTGATGAGATCTCATTTATCTATTTTTTTCTCTTGCTGTTCATGCTTTTGCTGTGAAGTTCATGAAACCATTTCCTATTACAAGGTCCTGTAGATGCTTCCCTACATTATCTTCCAATGTCTTTATTATTTTGGCTCATATTTAGATCTTTGATCCATTTTGAGTTGATTTTTGTATAAGGTGTGAGATGGTATTCTTCTCTCATTCGTTTGGATATGGATATCCAGTTCTCCAAGCACCACTTGTTAAAGAGGCCATTCTCTCCCAACTGAGTGGGCTTGGTGGCCTTGTCAAATATCAGATAACTGTATATGTGAGGATCTATATCAGAACTCTCAATTGGGTTCCATTAGTCAGTATGTCTATCATTGTGCCAATACCATGCAGTTTTGATCACTGTAGCTTTGTAGTATGTTTTAAAGTCAGGTAATGTGATACCTCCAACTTCATTTTTCTTTTTCAATATGTCTTTGGCAATTCAGGGCCTCTTGTCTTTCCAAATATATTTTGTGGTTAGTTTTTCCAGGTCCTTAAAAAATATACTGTTGATGTTTATTTGGATTGCATTAAATCTGTAGATTAGTTTGGGTAGGATAGACATCTTGATGATGTTTAATTTTCCTATCCATGAACAGGGAGTATTTTTCCATTTACTTAAGTCTTCTTTGATTTCCTTTAACAGATTTGTGTCGTTTTCTGTATATAAGTCCTTTACATCTTTAGTTAAATTTATTCTTAGGTATTTCATTATTTTAGTTACTATTGTAAATGGTATTTTTTTGTGTGTGATTTCCTCCTCAGATTTCTCGTTATTGGTGTACAAAAATGTTACTGATTATTGAGCACTGATCTTATAGCCTGCAACATTACTAAACTCCTTTATAAGTTCTAGAAGCTTTGTTGTAGATCTCTTAGGACTTTCTATGTATAGGATCATGTCGCCTGCAAATAATGAAATTTTTACTTCTTCTTTTCCAATCTGGATGCCTGTCATATTCTTTTCTTGCCCCAGTGCTCGAGCAAGTACTTCTATGAAAATGTTAAGTAGGAGTGGTGATACTGAGCATCCTTGCCTTGTTCCCAATCCCAGATGGAAGGCTTTTAGGATTTCACCCTTGAAGATGATGTTAACTTTGGGTTTTCCATATATACCCTTTATCATATTCAGAAAGTTTCCTTCTATTCCTATCTTTTGCAGTGTTTTTATCAGGAAAGAGTGCTGTATTTTGTCGAATGATTTTTCTGCATCTATAAAGATGATAATGTAATTTTTTTTCTTTCAATCTGTTTATGTAGTGTATTACATTGATGATTTTCTCATATTGAACCGTCCTTGTATACCCGGGATGAAACCCACTTGGTCATGGTGTATAATCCTTTTGATATGTTGTTGAATGAGATTAGCAAGTATTTTCTTGAGGATTTTAGCATCTAGGTTCATTAGAGAAATTGGTCTGTAATTTTCCTTTCTTGTGGTATCTTTGTTTAGCTTTGGTATTAGGATAATGTTGGCATCATAGAATGAGTTAGGCAATATTCCTTCTACTTCTATTTTTTGGAACAGCTCAAGAAGAATTGGTGTTATCTCTTTCCAGAATGTTTGGTATGATTCAGCTGTGAAGCCATTTGGTCCTGCACTCTTCCTAGTTGGGAGGTTTTTGATGATTGATTCTATCTCTTTACTTGTAATTGGACTGTGGAGTTCATCAATTTCTTGTTTCTTCAATGTAGACTGTGAATTTCTAGAAACTTGTCCATTTCCTATAAATTATCATTCTTGTTGGTGTATAATTTTTTAAAGTATCCTCTTATGATACTCTTTATTTCTGTGGCATCAGTAGTGATATCCCCTTGCTCATTCCTTTTTTTGTGTATTTGCATCTGTTCTCTCTTTTTCTTTGTTAGTCTGGCTAAGTGTTTGTCAATTTTATTGATCTTCTCAAAGAATCAGCTTTTGGTATTGTTTATTGTTTCTAGTGCTTTCTTATTCTCTATTTCATTTAGTTCTGTTCTAATCTTTATTATTTCCTTCTTTCTACTTCCTTTTGGTTTAGTTTGTTGTTGTTTTTCCAATTTCTGCAAGTGTACAGTTAGGTCTTCAATTTTAGCTCTTTCTTCTTTTTTAATATATGTATTTATGGCTATGAACTTCCCTCTCAAGACTGCTTTCACTGCATCACAAAAGTTTTGATATGTTGTGTTGTCATTTTCATTAGTTTCAAGGTAGTTGCTGATTTCTTTTGAGATTTCCTCCTTGACCCACTGTTTGTCTAAGAGTGTATTGTTTAACTTCCGTATCCTTGTGCCTCACCTGTTTCTCTGGCCCTTAGTGATTTCCAATTTCATTCCGTTGTGGTCAGAAAAATTACTTTGTATAACCTCAATGTTTTTTAATTCATTGAGAGTTGTTCTGTGGCCTAGCCTATGGTCTCTCCTGGAGAGTGATCCATGTGCACTTGAGAAGAATGTAAATCCTACTGTGCTTAGGTGTAGTGTTCTATATATGTCTATTAGGTCCATGTCCTCTAATGTATTATTAAGAGTCTTTGTTTCCTTATTGATTTTCTGTTTAGATGTTCTGTCTAATGATGATAATGGTGTATTAAAGTTCCCCACTATAATTGTAAAGGCATTTATTTCTCCACTTACTTTTTCCAGAGTTTGCCCTATGTATTTTGAGGCACCCCGATTAGGTGCATAAATGTTTATGATTTTTCTCTCTTCTTGAGAGATTACCCCCTTTTACTAATATATAGTGTACATCTTTGTCTCTTACAATAATTTTGCATTTAAAGTCTATTTTGTCTGGTATCAGAATAGCTATTACTGCCCTTTTTTGGGTATTGTTAGCTGGTAAAATAGTTTCCAGCCATTCATTTTCAGCCTCCTTGAATTCCTGGGTGAAAGGTAGGTTTCTTGTAGACAGCATATAGATGGATCATATTTCCTTATCCATTCTGCCAATGTGTCTCTTGATTGGAGAGTTTAATCCATTAACATTCCGTGTTATTACTTACAATGAATTTCTTACTTCAGCCATTTTTTCTTTCTGTTAATGTATGTCATATGTTTTTTCATTGCTGTTTTTGTCTTTTTAGTTGTTTTTAAACTCTCCTCCAACTCTCTCTCTCTTGTTTTTTCCTTTCAACATGTAGAACTTCCTTTAGTATTTCTTGAAGTGGAGGTTTCTTAATACTCTCTTAATTTCTATATATCTGTGAATATTTTGAACTCTGTATCATTTTTGAATGCCAGTTTTGCTGGATAGAGAATTCATGTCTGGAATTTTTTTTATTTTAGTACTTTGAGTATGTCGTACCATTATCTTCTTGCCTCCATGGTTTCAGATGGGAAATCAGCATTTAATCTTATTGTGCATCCCTGTATGTGATGGTTCTCTTTTCTCTTGCTGCCTTGAGTAGTTTCTCTTTGTCTTGAGCACTGCACATTTTGACAAGCATATATCTTTGAGCTGGCCTGTTGGGATTTATACTCTTTGGGGTGCGCTGTGCTTCCTGTATCTGCACATCCATCTCTCTTAGTAGGGTTGGGAAGTTTTCAGCCATTATTTCCTTCAGCACTCCTTCTGTTCCCTTTCCCTTCTCTTCTCATTCTAGGATGCCCATAATGCATGTGTTTGTGCATTTTGTGTTGTCAGTTAATTCTCTGAGTCCCTGCTGAATTTTTTCTCTCTTTTTGTCTATCTGTTTTACTATCTGTTTGATTTCAGATGTATTGTCTTCCACATCACTAATTCTTTCTTCTGCGTGTTCAAATCTGCTGTTATGTGAATCCAGCATCTTTTTGATTTCTTGGATTGTGCCATTTATCACCATCATATCTGGTATCTTTTTGTGTATCTTTACAATTTCTTCACTATGTTCTCCCAGTGTCTTCTTTATATCCTTAATCTCTTCCTTCACTTCTTCAAGTTGGTCCATGATATTTGATTGGAAAGCTTTCATTAGTTGTTTGATGTTCTGCATCACTTCCTGGTTTTTAGTTTGTTCATTGGACTGGTCCATGTCTTCCTGTTTCTCAGTGTGATTTGTAATTTTTTGTTGCCCTCTAGTCATCATTTTATCTTGTTGGGTTTATTCAGTTGATTAGCTTCTCTCTCTTCTCGAGAGTTTTATTTAGCTGATGGTTCTGCATGTGTTAAGTTTTCTCTTTGACACTTTTTCTTCTTATTTTATTTCCTTGCTTCTTTCTATGTTACCTTGAACACAAAAGATTAGGGCAAGAGGAATCAAAAGATGTGAGAAAGGAAGAAGGATAATAGTAATATTGATAAAAATTAGAAGAGGGGCCAAATAAGTCTTAATGAAATGAATATTCATCTCATGTAAGCATTGTAGAGTAATAGGGAAAAAAGTGGAGTACCTACAATGGACTGGGAAACCAAATAGAGGAATATATATATAATTATTTAGTAGTCTAGAATTATGAGGAGGTAGAGAAAGAGTAAAGAAAGGGCTAAAAGGAAAAAGTTAATATTAATAAAAAAAGAAGAAAACAAAATAGATAGAATAGAAATTGACACCCTTAAGTTGTGGGCAAATGAAAAAACCTGGTATATAAGAACCACAACAGAAAGGAGAAGGCAGAAAGATGGAGGAAGGATAAGAGATAGCTTGGGATACAAAATCAATATAGACAAAGAATGGGAATTCACTGAAGAAGAAGCACAGCAAAGAAGGCACAAGCTAGCAGCACCTTATTTAAAAAAATGAAAGAAAAAAGAAAAGGGGGAGGAAAGAGGAAAGAAAAGCAAGAGACAACAAATAAACAGAGAAAAACCAAACAACACACAGGCAAGCAGTCAAACAAAGCTAAGGTCCTTCTAGGGGCCATGTGGAACCTCTCAGCCTGCTTGTGTTTATCAATCAATTTCCCTGCATGGTTCTATGTGCAGGTTTTAAAGCAGATTTTAACTATTAAACTAAATTAAAAAGAATTCATTTTCCTTTTTTTAAAGTGACTCTCTTTTTTTTTTCTGTTGAAATACAGGACCCAAAATAAGTCCTCTTCTAGACCACCCCCTTCACTGAGGGTACCCTAGCAAGGCTCGTGGAAACTAATCAAGCACTTCCCACCTCCTGGCCTCCCCATGGGAGCTGAAGCTCTGATGGTAGTCAGTGCAGAATGATAAAAAAAAGGCTGACTCCACACCTTCTGGAGCTGAGCCTCAGCATCACTTGTCTGCTGGGTAAATCAGGTATCCTCAGCAGATTCACATCTCCCCTTAGCCTGGCACTGCTTCAAGCCAGCTTATCTTCTCCCCAAAGATATGAGGGGGTCCAGGCACCCAAATTGATGGTAAAGAATCTGCTCTCAGCTTTCTGTCAGAACCCGCCCTCTCTTGGAGAGTGCTCACTCTCCCCAGCTTGGCAGGGTTTGGGGCTTATCCCTGGGCAGCTAGGTAAATCAACTTCCTCAGCAGATTTATCCTTCCCCTCTGCCAGGTGTTGATCCAATCCAACTATTTTGTTCACCCAAGCTGCCAGGGATTCCAGGCAGCCAAATCCACAGAACCCTTTTGCCAAAGCCCTGCCACTCTCAGAGAATACTCCCTCTCACCATGTCCTGTCACCCACTTGCCGGGTGGGAGTCACAGCTCAAACTGGCTTTTCTTTTTCCCTAAAGGTGGGTTTCAGCCATCTGTGTTAACCACCAGAGGCAGGCTTAAAACTCATGAGTCTCTACTGATCAGTCCACACCATCAATCTGCACAGATAGATGTTCCATGCTTCTCATTCCATGTGCCTACAGCACAGATCCCTGGGCAGGACCCTGTCCACAATTTGCCATCCTCAGGGAGCTCTCAGTGAGTGCCCTCCTAAACTGATGCCATCTTGCCTCCTCTTACATTGACCTGAACAATTTTGTATATCTTTTGTGTATATTCAGATGAACTTCCTCCCATGAAACCCCCATCCAGACACCCCCCACCAATGATCTGCTCCTGTCCCTGTTGTAACTCTTCTGTAATCCAAAACTTCCTTAAAGATGAAGCCCATAAAATAGCCAAATACAATTAATAGGGAAATGAAATAATAATAATAAGTTTAAATGTAAGAGATAAAATACATGGAAACTTTAAAAAAACACTAAAAATGAAATAAAATTAAAGGATTGGGATATACAAATATGGGAAAAAACAAAAAAAATTTTAAAAATTTTTAAACATTTTTCCTTTTATCACTGCATTATCGGTGTCCAGTCTGTACCATGACACCTTCCCCCTCTCACTCCCCAGTGTCTCCCAAATTTTTGTTTAATTTTCAAAAAAGTTTTAGGTCACAGCATAGTCACCCACAGAATACTAGAGACTCTCAGATACCCAACATCCTCCCCCTTTCCTCACTGCATATTAAAA
>JAQZBX010057097.1:0-18044 GCA_029593785.1 Cabassous unicinctus
TCTGGGTTGTGCCCATTTTTTTCACCAGATTTCTCCTTTCCTCTGGCTATGTTCATGGTTGTTGAGTCATTCTGGACAAAAGCAATGCTCCAGGGATAGTGGAGCAACAGGACAGACAGTGATATGACAACAGATGTAGTGTTTTGTACCCCAATCCTCTATCACATCTTTGGGTGTCACAATTTTTATCAAGAGATATCACAGAATTCTTAGTAAAACAATGAATTCTGATTTAAAATACATATTACAAAGAACATTCTAAGAGGAATGTTGTGTCAGGCAGCCTCTAAAATGGCCCCCAGTCATGCCTACCCTTGTGTAATCCGCTCCCTTTGATTACCAGCTGGACCTAGCAACTCACTTCAACAAACAGAATGCAACAAAAGTGACAGTTTACATATTAGGTTTACAAAAAGGTTGTGGCTTCCATATTGCTCACTCAAGTTATTCCACAGGGAGACTTCCAGGCAACAGCTAGCAAGAACTGAGGTGCTCATTTCAACAGCCTGAGAGGAACTAAATCCCACCCACAGCCATGTATGTGAGCTTAAAAAAGCAGATCCTCCCTCAGTTGAGCCTTCAAATGAGATTGCAGCCCCCCCTGAAGCTTAGCCTGCAGCCTTGTGAGGCAGAAGCACCCAAGATTCCTGACTCACAGAACCTGTGAAATAATAAATGTTTGTCATTTTAAGCTGTGAAGTTTCGGAGTAATTTGTTATGCAGCAAAACATAGCTAATACAAATGTCTCAACATATAACTATCAATAAGAGATCATGATTTCAAAACTGCACTCCTAAATTTCATTTCATGGTTTTGCTACTTTTATATGTACTGGAAACTTGTAGTGTTTATGTGAAAAGAAAAGGAATACATTATCCAGAGTATGAAAATAACTTTATTTATAGCCACAATTTATTTTTTTTATTTTTTTTTAAGATTTATTTATTTATTTATTTATCTCCCCCCTTGCTGCTTGTGCTCACTGTGTCCATTTTGCTTTGCGTTCCTCTGTCTCCCCACGTTGCGTCATCTTGCTGCGTCAGCTCGCCGCACTGCGTGGGCCTGCTTGCCCTCACCAGGAGGCCCCGGGAATCGAACCCAGGACCTCCCATATGGTAAACGGGTGCCCAACCAATTGAGCCACAGCTGCCTCCCTATAGCCACAATTTAAATACAAGAAAATCTGCCTATGAAAGTGCCCAAATAATTAATTTTCTTTAAATCTTTTAGGACTAATTATTTCATACAAAGTAATAATCTATGTTATCTAGCCATAAAGATTTCTTACTCTTTATCCATGAAAATAAAATAGCATCTTGATTATAATATAACTCAGGATCAAATTCTATCTGTGAGACATAAAGTATTTTAAAATTCATGAGCAATATCAATAATAACAAGCACATTTCCAACTGTTCGGACTTGGAAAATTTTAAGTATTGGTGATTTAAATATTCATATTGTGGCAATTCCAACCCAAGTAGACTCTCTCTTGCAGAGGCAGCAAAATCTGCTTTCCCCCCCTTCAGATTCATTTTTTTTAAAGCTTAAATCCAGTTGAGAATTTTTTTTACAGCTATATTGAGATATAGTTCACATGCCATACAACTTGCCCATGTAAACTATACAACTCAATGGCATTTAATGTATTCACAGAGTTGTACAACCAACTGCTTTTTGCACTTGGTGTTTTGAGGGACCAGGATAGAAAAAAGTAGAAAGGAAGGACTTTTACAGAAACTACCACCCTTTTCAAAGGCCAAAGTCCCAGACTCCAAAGTTAACCTACAGGAATCTTTCAAAGTTTCTTCTCCTCTAGATAACTGACTAAAATTCCTAGATGCCTTTTGTCTTTATTCTTAAAATGATTCTGGCCCTCTCCCTGCCAGGCCCACAGCCACACACTGGCTCTTGGCCACTGCTCTTTCCCCAATCCCTCTGAATGTAACCTCCAGATTCAAAGATCCCAAAACACACAATACTGTCCTGGGCAGAGCTTCTGGCAGTGTGCAAGGGGCTAGGAACGAGATACCGAAACCTCGGTCCTCAGCATAGATGCAGAGGGCCCAAGGCGGCAGATTCCCTGAGCCAGCTGCCTAGTTGCCTCTACAGAGCTCACCCTCTTCAGGATTTTCTATGTAACATAATATGGAAAAGGCTGAAAAACATTGTTCTGGTTTGATGTGTTTGGTGAGCAAATATATCTTGGCACCAACCAACCATGCTCCAGGCATTCTGCTAGGTACTAGGGCTAGGTAAGTGAAAAGACAGTACCTTACAGTTTGGAAGGACAGACCCTTAAGTCATTACAATATGTTGTGACATGAGCTAGCATGTAATGACATAACAGATGGCATCAAAGGGAAACAGAATTACAAAGAAAAGAAAACTCTTAGACTTGGTTTAAGAATCAAAGGAAAAAGAGAAAAGGAGAGGCGGATGAGATTACTGCTCTTAGCTAAGGAACCACCTTCTTGCGGACCCTGGAAGGTAAGCTTCCTGAGGAGTGGGACAAGGTCAACCTTGTTTACTATCATATCCCAACACTAGTACCGTAACTGGCTTATTCCAGATGTTAACTAAATTGTGTCAAATAAATGAAATTCATACTCTTATGTAATGTGACACATTAACTAGGGGTTCACTATTGTGGGACTGCAGAATTACAAAACCTTTGGGAACATATGATCATCTGTCTTTAGTCTCTTGGGATTAAATGATCCTTTTCTGGGGACTCCAATAATCTGGTATTTCTCAATTCTGCATTAAACCTAAGCATAAGAATTTATTCAATTAATTCAACAAACATTTACTGAGTGCCCACTATGAAAGACAGCTATTATTTTACTGGAAAGTTAACAGATTTCACAAGGTTTATTTGAAAAAAAAAAAAAAAAATGCTATCTGCCAAATAGACCTTGGTAAGAAAAGTGAGGTTCTAGAAGGCCATGCCCCTTTAAAAAGTTTTTTTATTTTTTTTTAATTTTTTATGTAGGGAAGACCTAGTTCTGAGAAGAAATAACCAAGAACTGCCACCCAGGAGGAAACATTCAGGTAAAGACTTAAGCAATAAGAAGGAGCGAAGGCGTAAGCTCAGAACATAAGCACACTTATTTTAAGTCAAAAAGAAAAGGAAACTGAGTATGTATGATCAAACTCATTCATTTTATATTTCTCTGGTATGTTTTGATCTTTTTAGACTTTACCCTCTGCAACAATAAATCTTAGAATCAAATTTGCCTGATGTTTACTTTTCACAATTTTATAAGTATAGCCACAAACAAACCAAAAGCAAAACAAACTTCTTGTACTAGAGAATAAAAAAGAGAGAAAATTACAGAAAATATGGTTATAACTCTATCACATTCTATTTATTTTGAACTATAAAATATACCAATGGGGAAGCGGGTGTGGCTCAATCGATAGAGCTCCCGTTTACCATATGGGAGGCCCCGGGTTCGCTTCCCGGGGCCTCCTTGTGAGGGCAGGCCGGCCCGCGCGGCACGGTGGGCTGATGCAGCAAGACCTCACAGCAAGGGGGAGATAAGCAGACATAGAAAAAACACACAGCAAATAGACACAGCAAACACAAGCAGCAAGGGGGGGGGATAAATAAATAAATAAATAAATCTTTAAAAAAAATAAAATAAAATATACCAATGATGCCACAGCTGTCAAATATAGCAAACTCCAAATATGTGAGAGGAGAACATGTATATAGGCAACAAGGGTGCAAACAATTCCCAATTGAGTAACTACTACTCTGCCACACAATCCCTGAGACACATAGAATTTAAAGAATTTCTGGTGAGTGAAACTCTACGACAGGCAGGAAGAATGACAGTCCTAGTCTTAAAACTTGCTCTTTTCTCTGACAGTCAGAAACTTGCTTCCAATCTGAGCACGGTACCCTAACTGATCAAACCATCAAAATTCCCTCAGAAAATGAATCCTTTCAAAGCTTTCCTTGAATCTGCTGTTTTAATCTGTTAACTCTAAATCTTTTGCCTGGGGTGAAAATTCATACTTCAGAAGGAAAATAATCAAAAACAGAAAGAAAGAATGCTCAGCAGGTGGTCAAGAATATTAAAAAGTATGAAGTGAATGAATGGAGTTAAAAATTAGAATTTGAAACTGAATTCTACCTATAATCCTAAAATCCTAATATCTGCTTTTTTATCATTGTGTGTGTGTGTATATATATATCTTTCCCCACCCCACCCTACCCTGACCTCCTTCATTAAGAACCTTTTTAAAATACTATTATGTAGCAGAACTGACTGGTTTGGTTTTAAATATTTCTTCCTTTATCTCAGAGGTTCATAATCAGGAAAGTGTTACAAAATATGAAAAGCAAAAGGAAACTGAATGAGGGGGCTGGATTATGTTATTTGATTCTAAGATTTTATAAGCAAAACAGAAAATCTGCACAATCATCAACTAAATAATCAAGTAGTGAACACCCAAGAAAGGATGTTAATTTACCAAATATCCTAATGATAAAGAGGATTTTACGTGATTTTATTTTTTCCTCAGGCCTGTATTTAGTATTTGCTGAACATACAATTAAGTAGTTTAATATCATATAAGCAAGGTTAAATACAATATTTGAGATCTTTTATTCAGTACGAAATTCCTTACAATATTTACCTTGCTTCATCTCCATTACAGAATTCTGTCACTGTGAATTACACTGCAAACAGTGGCACAGATTATTTCTAAATGGGTTTGGTAACTGAAGAGATCAACTATTAAAATTGTATATCATTATTTGGTATATTGGTGGTTTAGTCCCACTACAGTTTTATTTCTTTCGGCAGGTATTTATTTGTAATCTATGGTATTTTAAAGAAAGCCTGGCAACAAATGATGAGTACTGTGAAAATATGTTTCTGGAGAATTAAATCTACAAATATCCAATAGGTGTTTTTCAACATCTTTTAACTGGATTTTCCTGGGAAATGTATCATCACTCTTAATCTCAAACTTTTCATTGCCTACTTTACATAATCTTTCTTTTTGTTGTTCCAAACTGAAGACAATATAGAGAGCATAAAACAGAAATTGTGGGGTTATTTTTTCCCAAAAAAACTGTTTCTCCAAAGGATTGATAATTATCTTTCTAAAGAACCTTTCTGAAATGTTTGGCCAAATATAAAAAATTCTATTTTTGTGTATAACTATAATGAATCTGCCTCTTGTTGAAAGAGTTTTATTGTAGCTCAATGCCCAGGACTCAAAGCAAGGCCCTTTATTTCAAAAAAGGACAATTAAGGACTCAGTTTTTTGATTTCCAAATATTCATTTTAACAGTATACTTACTGTATTTTAAGGATGTAAAAAGAAATCAGACTCTCAATACATTTTATTAATTTTCTTGTTCTTTGCAAAGAACTGATTTTTGGTTCCACTGATTTTTCTCTATTGTGTGTCCTTTTACTATTTTATTGATTTCTCTTCTTTATTATTTCCTTCCCTTTACTCACTTTGGATTTAATTTGCTCTTATTTTCCTGGTTTCTTCAGGTGGAAACTTGGATAATTGATTTTGCATCTATTTTTCTTTTCTAGTATAAGCATTTAAGACAATAAATTTCCCTCAAATCCTGCTTTAACTGCATCCCACCAGTTGTGATATATTGTGATTGCATTTTCATTTCATTCAATTCTAGTTGGATGATAACATAGGGAAATGTATAACAGTGATTCTGGTGATAGATGAGGATTGTGGTTAATAATATAAATACAGAAATGTTCTACTACAAGGTGTTAAGAATATGGTGAAATGGGAAAATATAACTAATGTAACTTACAGACTAAAGTTAGTAATAATATTCGAATATTTTTGTAGCAAAAGCAAAGAAGGAACTACGTCAATGCTAAAAGTAAAAAAAAAAAAAAAAATATGGAGTTTAGTCTTAGGATATATAAATAGGATTAAGCATTTTTCTCCTCTTCTTCATTTTCTTCAGCAAAAAGAAAGAAAAAGAAAATTTTCCTGTTATATTTCTTGGAGAACAGGTCTGCAGGCCGTGAATTCTCTCAGCTTTTGTTAGTTTGAAAAAGCCTTATTTTGTCTTCAGTTTTGAAGGATATTTTCAACTGATATATAATATTATATTGGCTCTTTTTTTCTTTCAGGATTTTAAAGATGTTATTCCACTGTCTTCTGCTCATATAGTTTCTGATGAGGATCTGTAATAGTCTCATTTTGAATTCCCTCTATCTAATATGTCTCTTTTTTTCTAGTTTCTTTTAAGATTTCTAGCATTGCTTGCTTTTAGCAATTTGATTATGATGTGCCTTGATGTGGTTTTCTCTGTGTTTGTTCTGCTTCAGGTTCATTTAGTTTCTTGAATCTGTGGGTACATAGTTTTCATCAAATTTGGAAAATATGGGGCCATAATTTTGTCTAACTTTTTTCTACCTCCACCCTTGGAACTTCAATTACATGTATATTACACAACTTTATATTATCCAATAGGTCAATGAGGCTTTTTCCATTTTTTTTTTCAGTCATTTTTTTCCTCCATGCTTCATTTTGGGTAGTTTCTTTTGCTATGCCTTTAAGTTCATCAACATTTTATGTTGCACTGTCTAATCTGCCATGAATCCCATCCAGTGAAATTTTCATTTCAGACATTGTCTTTTTCAGCTGTAGGAGTTTCAGTTTTTTAATACCTTCTGTCTTAGTTCACCAGGGCTGCTGTGACAAATCCCATACACTTGCTGGGTTAACAAAAGGAATTCATTTCCTCACAGTTTTGGAAGCAAGAAATCCAAAGCTAAGGTATTGACAAGACCATGCTTTTCCCCCAAAGTCTGTAGTGCTCTGGTGATGGCTGGCTGCAATCCTTGGGGTTCCTTCTCTTGCATCTCTGCCTCCAGTCACATGGCCACCTCTCTCTCATTGTGTCTGCTCTTTTGGTTTTTGCTGGCTTTAGGCTTCTGGCTCCTCCCTGTGGCTCCCTCTGACTTCCCTTTATAAGGCCTCCAGTAATATGGACTAAGGCCTACCCTTAGTCCATATTACTGGATTCAGTTAGGCCATACCTTAACTAAAAACACATTCAACAGGTCCTATTTACAATGGGTTCATACCCCCAGGAATGCAGCTTAAGATTAAGAACAAGTCTTTTGCATGTGTGGGGAGGGGTACACAATTCTATGACACCTTTCATTGCTGTCTTTATTATGCTCATGTTTTATTTCAAATCCTAGATCATATTGATAGTAGCTGTCTGCTAATTCTTCATCATCTTTGTCATTTCTAGCTCTCTCTATATTGACTGATTTTTTTTTCTCTTGGTTATGAATCACATTTCCCTACTTGTTCACATGTCTAGTAATTTTTTATTGTATGGTGCACATTACAAATGTTATGGCTTTAAGTGTCTGGGATCTATTGTCTTCCTTTAAAAAAATTATTATTTTGTTTTGACTGGCATTTAAGTTACTTGCAAATCAACTTGATCCTTTCCAGGCTTGTTTTAAAATTTTGTTAGGGTGGGTCTGGAGCAGGGTTTCTAAACCTTGACACTACTGATATTTTGGACTGAATAATTCTTTGCTGTAGAGGGCTGACCTGTGCATTGTAGGATGCTTAGCAGCATCCCTAGCCTCTACCCACTAGATGCCAGTAGCACTCCCTAGTTGTGACAACCCAAAATGTCTCTCTAGATATTGCCAAATATCCTCTTGGGGGCAAAATAGCCCCAGTTAAGAACTATTGGTCTGGAGTAACTTTTACATAGGGTTTGATTTAGCCCTGTTTCTAAGACATGACTATTTCTAAGGTCTCTACTGAAAGCCTCACTGGCTGCTCAGAATTCAAATGTTCCAGGACTGTGTAAGCTTTGGGAACCATTGGCTTGCAGCTCACTCACAGTTCTTTGCCTTGTGTGCAGAAAAAAGTTAACATAGCAGGCCTGACAGCTATCTTGTGAAAGGACTTATTCCAAGGTTGGCCACTCACTGGTGTCTGGGAACTTGGATTTCGGTAGTGTTCCCAACACCCTAACTGATAAGAGTGGCTCACTGTGCCTAGTTTGCTTGTATAAACAAAATGGTTTATGCTGAACATCTGCTTTCTCTGTGGAAATCTCAAATTTTGGTATGAGCAAGGCAGGGAGTGCTTGTATAACTAGCCCCCAACAAAACTCAGTCACTGAGTCTCTAATGAGCTTCCCTGGTAGAAAGCATTTCACACATGTTGTCTCAACTCATCTGCTGGGGGAATTAAATGTGACTTGTGTGACTTCACTGGGGGTGAATGTTTAGAAGTTTGTGCCTAGTTTCCTCCAGACTTTGCCCCATATGCCTTTTCCCTTTGCTGTTTTTGCTTTGTACCCTTTTGCTGTAATAATTCTTTGCCATAAGACTATATGCTGAATCCTGTGAGCCCACCTAGCAAATTACTGAATGGAGTTAATCTGGGGACCACCAACACACCCAGCCTTGTAGCATTTAACTGTAGGCATGCATAGCTTACTATTCAGCCATAGACTCAGGGACCCCTATGCAGATGTCTGAAGCTCTTTTACTGCATAGTTCCTTCCTCTCTTGTACTCTGTCCCACAAATTCCTCTTCAGCCTCATTGAACTCCAGTCTCCCTCTGTCCTCAGCTTAGTGAGAATGCTGTGCTCTGCTTGGGTTTCCCCTCCCTGCACTGTAGACAAACAGTGCCTCCAGGAAGAAATTTGTGATGATCCTAGGACTTGCCCCACTTCCCTCTCTCAAAGATCACAGTCCTGTACTGCCAGCATTAGAACACAGTTCTTTCATAAATTTTGTCCAGTTTCCCAGTTATTTATAGCAGGAGAGCAAGACCAGTACCAATTACTCCATCATGGTGGAGAAAGAAGTCCTTATCATTATACATTTTAACTTGGATATAAATTGTGCTAATCTAGGTATAAAGTCACTTTTGCAATCCAGTAGCTTCCTAACAGAGTTTTATGCATCTGTAAAGGACCAACCATCCATGGTCACTAATACTGATTAACCTTTTGATGTTACTACATTTATCAATGCTTTTTCTTACTCACTTAGTCTATGTCCTGATAATTGTTTTACTTCTTATCCACATCTCTTTCAACAAGAACATCTCCTAGCACTCTGTCCCATTTGCCTGTTAATCTGAATGTCATTCATTTGTTTGTTCTAACAGATATACACCTACTGCGATACAGTCTAGTATGATGGTTAAGAGCATGGAATTTGTAGCCCGGATGCCTGGGTTCAAATTCCAGTTCATTCTCTTACTAGCTGTGGCCTTGGACAAGTTACTTAACCTTTCTGTGCCTCAGTTTCCTCACCAATTAAATTGATATAACAGTATCTCCCTCATAAGGTTGTTCTAAGTAATAAGCACTCTACAGATTTCCTGTGTGCCAGTAACAGTTCTAAAAACTCTATTAACTCACTTGACCCTTAGAACTATGTTATTGGTATAAACACTACAGTAGATGTTGGGCAAAAGTGAGTGAGACATAGCCCCCTCTCCCAAGGAATGCACAAACTAGCAAAGGGCACAAAACAGGAAGTAATAATAGTTCAGGAGTTCAGATAATAATTATAGGCTAATAAATATCCTATCCATCACTTAATCCTGGCAACAACCCCATGAGTTAAAGGCTATTACTATGTCCATTTTATAAATGAGGAAACTGAGTACTTGAAGGTACAAGTAATCACTCAAGGTCATAGAGTAGCTTTACAGCCAGGATCTGAACCCAGGTAGTCTAACTCCACAGCAACAGAGATTTATTGGCTTTCCATAGCTCCGTGGTTAAAAGTGTAAGTTCTGGAGTCACATAAGAAAAAGCCATTGATTCTGCCTAGTGAGGGGCAGTGAAGAGATAACATTTGGGTTGTTTTAAAAGGATGAATAAAATTTCACCAGGCAGAAGCAGGAGAATGAAGTGACAAAGTGTGGTACTGAGATTTGTATGATGAAGTTATAATGTAAAACACACTTAGGAAGTGGGAAAACATGAAGCCAGAGTCAGTTGGGGTCATTTTTGGCAGAGCCTTGATGGGAGTGTATATTTTATCCTGCAAACAATACTCTCCAAACCTTTTCACATCATGGCACACAAAGAAGATGATATTTGTATAGCATACTGCAGAGAATGGATGAGCTTGCTTGTAGCTGGAGGCAACCCACCAGGGACTGCCGCCCAGGGCCTACTGACCACCTTGAGTATGAGGAAATGAGCTGCGTTTCCAGTTTAGATTCTCTACCAGTGGAGAGAATGCCACGACAGGAGACAGAATTCAGGGGGTGAGCCGAGGTTGGGGGAAGACAACAAGACTAACTCAGGGTATGCTGCACCTTTTAGAAAAGCATTCTGTAACACCTTACTGGAGATTTTTAAAAAGGTCATACCCATTATCTGATTCAGCAATCCACACTTTCCAAAAACCTTTGTTTTCTTACCTTAGTTACTACCTGTAGTGCTGTTTTCAAACCATGTGTCCAATGTTTTTTAGATGTATGAAAAGAAGCACTTTTGAATATGTTTGGGGAAGTGTGTCTATGAGTTTGGGGAGAAAGATTAAAGGGTCAGAAGGAGATGGAGTGATAGTTAACGAACTTTTAAGGAAGGTGACAAGTGGCACTTCTGGTCTACCCTTATAAGAACACCGTTTTTAAAAGTTAAGGGGGTAGGTGGTAGCCCAACAATTGGATTTACTTGGTATTAGGAAAGGTAGAATGCAATTGTGCGACACTGGAACTGGACCAGGCCACTGAAGGTGCTTATGACTCCCCAGAATATGAAAATATCTGTTTTCCTACGCATTAAAGCAAAACTAATCATGTGGACTTCCAGTTCTCTTATTCCTTAATTCTGAATATAATCCATGACAACCAGTAGAGAGTCTGGCTGCAAACGAGTATGAACCTCAGGGAGTACAATGAAAAAAATAATACCCAAAAAAGGTATATATGAGAAAAACCTTTTACTTAGTGATTCTGAAATAGTTTTATGTGTGAATTAGCAAATGTGGTTCTGTAAAAAGAAGCCATGTGGAGAATATACCAACATTTAGTTTATGTTTTCACAAGTAAATGCTGACTGTCTCATAATTAAGTACACAGAGCTCAAAACAGCCAACACTACAGAGATCTTACTCTGACTGTTGTAACATTATAGTAGAGGTTGAGAGATATTTGCTAATGACTACCATAAAAGGAATGGATGACTAAGAACAGAGAGGATGTGTGACTAAAAAGTCCCACTACGGTTCTTTGAAAATTCCCTGAATAACTAGGCATGCCAAATGTGGGCTGTCATAAAATTATTTGATGCTAAACTCTGAAGTTAGACAACAAATATATGCTTTGCCCAAAGAACAAAGCTTTTGAATAAATCATTCAATTGCAAAGTACCCAAACAACAAGACCATCAATAAGTGAAAGAGTTTGTCAAGGTAGTGTGGCCCAGAGTTCAAATGCTCTTGGGCTACATTGGCCTAGACTGGGCTAAGGCCACAGATGATTCATTCCATTCCTGGGGGGTGGACCACTACACAATAATAACCAGGCACGCCAGGCCACTACTTAACTTTACCACACCTGAACAAGTACGGAAAGGACTGTTTCTCACAGGACCCTGAACATCGTGGGATAATCCAACCCAGGGCATCACAGATATCTTTGGTAAATGAACCTTTTCACCAAAGACTTACCATAGTTATACCAAAACTGCAGATATCAAAAGAATATTCCAGTACACATTTGGAAAGGCATCATATTTCTTTCATATGCACACTGTCTTGGAATATGCTAATTGCTACAACTGATTTTTCCAAAGTATGTAAGTTTTCCCCTAATAATAATTATAAATTGCAATAATGATGACAGTCACTATTGTTGTGTAAGAGATCTCATTTATTCCTTAAATTCATATTGTAGGCATTACATCATTTTACAGATGTGGACACACACTCAAGGTTACATCGTTTAAGATCAGATTCAAACCCAAGTTTGGCTGACTCCAAAAACCCATGATCGTTTCACTACAGTACATTGTACCTTACATTTTTCTGTTTGGTCAAGGACCTATTACCAACATTTGTGGAAGAAAATATATTGAGCAAGTACTGACTCAAATGTGGAAACAGTTTTGAATGATTACAAGACAGTCTTGTAACACACAGCAGTGACTTTTCATGCCATGTGATTGAAGGTTTCCCCCCCCCCCCAGGGTTCTATTTTTGGCTTTCCTAGTATATGCTACAATCTGGACCTCTAAACATTTTTGTAACACTCTCTCAGATTTCAGTAATATGGACCTTTAGTAAATGTACATCTGTACCATGTATAAATCTTGCATATTGAAGAATCAATTTTCCATGTATACAATGAAAAAGAAGCAATTCTTTACTCCTTTATATAATAGCTTTCTTTCATTCCATAAAATTGATTGAAAAATGAAGGATGAAACTTACTTTTCTTACTGGAATTGTAATATTTTCTCTACCTAGTGATTGGGGTAAATTGAGAAAGAACTAAGTTAATAAAAAGACATTTTAATTTTATGAAATAAAAAATTGCAAAGTGACATTTTGTTCTACAGAAAGAATGGTCTACTAGAATATTTAAAATGTCATATAACATGACTACAGTGCTTTTAACACACCTATTCCCCTTTTCCATAATAGCACCCCACTCTTCTTTGAGAACCACCCTCCTGTTTTCTCAGCTCAGCTAATTCCACTCTCAGCTCCAGGGATGGGCACATGACCTAGGCCTGGCCAATCAAAGCATCCCATAGCCCTCGCCACAGTGATTGGCTCACAGATGCTTACATACACCAAAACGGGCCAAGCAGATTCAATGCCAAGACTTTTGCACAAGCTATTGGGAAAGAGGAACTCTCTTTCTGCTGGGGACACTAAAAGGGTAGAACTGTCCATCTGGCTGTCTTTACCACTTCATGGGGACAATACAACTAAGAACTAAGATACCACAGGGGAAAGCAATGAAGAGAAGTAGAAAACTACATATTCCTGATACTGTTATTTGGGCAGCAGCAGGGTCAGAGATATGGAAGGCTGTCTTGTCCTGCCTGTCCCTGTCACGTGGCTTTAACCTGGTACAGGCCACCCAGCTCCCCTTGACTCCTTCTTGTTTCCAGCCTTCCTGGCAATTCTGTGGGCACCTGATACCATTTTTGGCTTAAGTTGACGAGAGTCCATTTCTGTTTTTGTAATCAAGAACCCTGCCTAGTAGAATGGGCTAACAATTTCATGATCTTAGGATGGAGAAGGCCTGCCAAGAAAGACGGATCTGACTATGTAACTATCTAAAAATAGGAAGAAAATAAGAAAAAAAATATGGAAAAATAAAGTATACGAATATGCAACTCACAAAAGAACCTCTACATAAAAAGATATTCAAATTCATGAGAAGAAAAGAAAGAAAGAAAACAAAAGCTAGCCTCCCAAAACAACAAATCCCAGGGAAGATAAGAACTATTTCTGTATTGTTTATTATTGAAACTCTAGCACCTAACACACAGTAGGCACCCAAATATTTACTAAATAAATGAATGAAGCATAATAGAAAAGAAGAAAATGGGTTTAACAAAACAGACCTTCTCACGCAGTTTTTTTATTGTGGTAAGATATATACAACATCTTTGTCGGTAGGAGTACACACTGGTACAGACTCTTAGAGACCAGACTGGTAACTTTATAAAATGTCTTAATGTATATTCTGTTAGACTCAGCAAACCGAAACCTACAAATTTATTCATGGAGAAAAATGGAAAAGTATGCAGAGATGTAAGTACAAGTGATGGTCCCAGCAGCACATTGCTTACAAAGAGCACAGAAATGGAAAATGACATAAATGTCCAGCAATAAAGGATTGCTGAATAAATTATTATATTTCCATTCACACTGGAACACTATGCTGCCATTTAAAAAGATAATCTATATTGACATGGAAAGAGCTCCATGACTAAAAATAACAGAAAGCAAAACAGCACCTATAGTAAGTCTTTATTTTTATAAAGTTATTTATGTCTATATATCCATTGTGGAGAAGGAGGGGTCTAAAAACTTATTTATTAAAAATTATTCCAGTTGGTTCTGAGGGATTTACACTTTTATGCGTTGGATTTCTTGTATAAACATATATTTATAAATAGACAAAATAATCATAAACATGCACATACACAGAATTACCAAAATTTCCAAAGGGGTTAAATTTATTATAAAGTCAGTTAGGATATGAGAGAATCTTAGTCTTTTCAATAGGGCAGTGTAAGCCTAAAATTTTACCAATTGGCCTAATAGGGAATAAAAATCTCCTTTTCCATTCTAGGGGTCTAAGACCCAAGGGAAAAGCTTAGGCTAGAGCAGCTACCAAGGTGAAGCATCCTGAGAAGAGAACCTGTTTTATCTTCTAAATGATGCTCTTCTGAATTTAACACAAACCAACAAAGGAAATTGAGCAACTATGAGGGAACGAACCAAGATCCTCAGGAGTTGTTTGGATGGTTGTTGCATAAATTCTTACCAGTCAGAAAAACCACATTTGAAACATATTCAAAATTTAATGGAAGTCTTTTGTCCAACCCCACCAGCCTATCTCTGGATTTGCTCCAAACTCAAATGTACTCACCCACCACTTGCCCCCAAATCCTCAGACACATGAGCAATATAAAAAATAGTAAGTAAAACACTTGGCATGTAATATGGGTGGCAAGACTAAACCCAGGAAGAAGTTACATGATACAAGCTGTCAGGATACTACAGTAAATAGCACAACCAGTGTGCCTGAAAGCCTTGTTTTAAAGGCCCATAATATTCTGAAGTACTTAAATTCTCAAGAATTCTACTTTTGAAATGGAAACCTCTCTACAGGTACCAAAACTAATACAATGACTCCAAGTTAATTTTGCAAACCCTCCTCACTTCTTTAAAAATTAAAGATGTATGGGAATCCAAGCATTTTAAACTTCAGCTCAGAATGTAAGCATTCAATTAGAGGCAGTCTGGTGGAGTGGTCAGGGCCCTCTGTTAGCACAAATCTCAGTTTTGTCACAGTCTAGCTATGAAATCGTGAACAAGTGACTTAAACTCAGTGCCATAGTGTCTTTGTCTATGAAATGAAGGTAACAATAATAACTACTTTATAGAGTTGTAACGACTAAAAGAGTTTGTACATGTAAAGTACTTAGAGCCTGGCATGGAGAATGCTCAATGAATATTAGCTATTATACCTACAAACTTATATTTGCTAGAAATTACTATATTCCAATGTATTTATCATTTATCTTTAGCCCAAAAATCATGATTCTGTGTTTTCATTAGCGTTTTTGTTTTGTTCTGATTCTGAGAGAGACTTTGGGGCAGGCTCAATTATTTGAAAATTATAAATAAGCCTTATTTTTGTAGTAAAATATTTAAACTTTGCTAGCAACTCTTTCATCTGGCCCCTGATTTGAAAGGCAAAGATAATCTACTTGGCCCATGGGGTCCAGGTGAAAGTCTGACCTTGTGAGGTAAAGCGTAGTCTAACCTTGTCAGACTGAGAAATTAGCACAGAGCACAATTATAATTTCTAACAGTATCAAGTGCTTTACAAGTATCAACTCATTTAACCCTCACAATTACCCCAGGTGGAGATGCTATTTTCATCATGACTTTACAGATGGGAACGCTGAGGGAAAGACAGATGAAGCGACCTGCCCAGGGCCATGCATACTATGGGTAGCAAAGCCAGGGTCTGAACTCAGGTGGTCTGAGCCAGGGCCCAGGCTCTGAACCAAGGTTTTATATTCTCTCAAAGATCCAGAGGGTGAAAGACACGTATCATCATGCACTTAATTTACTCAAATTTAACTAAAGTGCTCAAGTTTTAAAAAAAGGGAAAATAATATGAGGAATATAAGAAATCTCCCCGTTTTATTCACCATATGCCCAGAAGGACAGAAATGGCAAACTAATTTTTTTGTACCCTCAGTCAATTTCAGTACTTACACACCCCTCCATAGTGACCTGAGCACTCCTCCTTAATGAGAGCATTTAATTAGGAGTGTGGATGTGCTGTAGCGTCGTTAGTTATTTGCAAACCCACTACTTCATCTGGTGCTCAGCTGAAGAGACAGTGGTGATCCCACTATTGTGGGAAAACTGGCTCTCTGGAGAGATGGAATGTCAGTCTCCACTGTGCCCCTTCCTAGGGGATTTTACAAGAGCATTACTTCAATTACAGCAAATAACAGAGGCCAAATAATTACAAAATGCAATTCATGCTCATCTAGGCCATCACTGTGGCTTTGCAGTCTCTTAGATTCCTCATTGCATCTGTTCAGTTTTTTCTCCACTCTCCACAAAATCTCAAATAGATACACACCCCACTCAAAGGCAGGAGTTAGTTCGTAGTAGACAAACAAAACTTACTTTATAAGAAGATGAGGGCCAAGAAGCACCAATTGTCTCCCATTTATTTTCCTCTTATTCTGAATCTTGAAATTGGAATTCTCCCTTTACTGGAACTGCTCTCTCACAAGCCACTTATAACCTGGATGCCAAGTCCAATCACGGTCTTCATCATACTACATCTCTCTGCAGTAGTGATTCTCAATCCTGCCTACAAATTAGAAGTTTGCAGTATGAAGAAGAAAAAAGATAGACGGAAAGGAAGGGGGAAAGGGGGAAAGGGGGAAAGGGGGAAAGGGGAAAGGGGAAAGGGGAAGGGGAAAGGGGTAAGGGGAAGGAAAAAGGGAAGGGGAAGGGGGAGAGAAAGGGAAAGGGAAAGGGAAAGGGAAAGAAAAAAATACTGACACGAAGGCCCCACCCACAGACCCCAATTAAACTGGTCTGGGGTTGGCAGAGGCATGGGTTCTGGTTGAAGCCCCCCGGGTGATTCTAATGCTCACCCAGGGTTGAGAACCACTGCTCGACAACGTTGACTGTTCATTAACAGCCTACCTCTTCTACTGAAACTCTTGGTGGCCATGATATTATACTTGCCTGGTATTTCTATTTCTTATTGTTTCTCTTCACTATTCTTCTCTGTGCCTCTCTGATTCCATTTCCTCAGCCAATTTTTCATTCTCCACTCAACCCTTAATTTAAGGTTTCCTAACAATCCTAGGTCTATATATCTAATCTTGAACTAAAGCCTCAGCTTCAGGCACTTATCATAGAAGATCTCTCTCTGGAATTTAAACTCTGCTTGTCTAAAATGGTCACTTCTATGCTAGTTACCTATCTCCCAATTCTTCACTGTGGCTATGTCAAACTTTCTGCATTTTCCTCAAACCTCTCATCCTACCTCATCTCTCCTTGTTCTCAGCAGAAAACCTTGCTTCTACTTCATAGAGAAAACAGAAGCCATCAGACTCAATCTGACCCACCCCAAAAAAGTCCCCTACATATGCACTCTTTTCTGCACCCACAACCGTTCTGAGACTCTTGTTTTCAGGCCCTGGAGACCAGGACTATCCTTCCCATCAGCATCTAAGTGTGTTAAGGCAGTTCCCATTTTCCAAAAAAAAAACTCAGAAAAATATGTAACTCTACGTACTTTAAGTACCACCATCTCTCTTCTCTTTTCAGCAAAAATTCTTAACAAGTTGTATACATTCACTTTCTCCCCTTCTCATTCACTGCTCAACTCACTACAACCAAGCTTCCACACCACCACTCCATCCTACCAGTTCTTGTCATAGTCAGCAAATGTCCCCTTGTTACTAAATCCATGGAAACCTTCCAAATCTTAACCTTGCTGATCTCTCTGCAATATTGTATACTACTGACCACCCTGTCTTTCTTAAAATGCTCTCTTCTCCTGGCTTCCAAAACACTTCACCACCTGAATCTACTCCCACCCCCCACTCCCATCTCTGGCTACTTTTTTGGAGCCTCCTTTCCCTAAGGCCTTCCTCAGGAAGCTGTCCTCACCTTTTTACTGATGTACTCTCCCTGTACACTCTCCCCCACTCTCATGACGTCAATTACTGGCTATATGCTGATGCCTCATAAATACATCTCCACCAGATTTTTTTTTTTTTTTTTT